>BSBK01007336.1:107500-157500 GCA_027943335.1 Chamaecyparis obtusa | reverse complement strand
TGACTATAAGGTTGAAGCTATAGGATGTGTAGTTTATACTAATAATATTTATCTAAGAGTGTTGAGGATATTATTATAAAATAACATTGGAGTGGAAGAATGCCTAACTTGTTATTTACATGAAAATATTTGATTTTATTTCATATGTGTGTTTTGAAAATGAATTAAGAAAAATATCATATAACACTGAAGAAAAATGTATCTTTCTAGATATGTTAACAAATAAAATTTTATAAATTATTTAATCCAATTAATAGAAGACTACTCATAGAAGAAGAAGCATGAGAGATGGGTACATGTTGAGCCACTACTCATGAATCATGGGTCAATGAGTTTGACTCAAAAAAACTACACAATTGAATCCTGATAGCAATATCACAATTTGACTTGCTGTGGAAAATATCTCCTACTTATCAAATAGAAGACTAACAACTAATAAAGACTCAAAACTTATAGAAGAAGAAGCATCTGATGAAAATTTTGAGAAACAAATCAAAATTTAATAAGTTTACAACAAGTTAATAAAGAAGCAGTAATTCTAGTAGGTACTCTCATGGTAAGTTCATTCATATCTACTCAAGCTCAAAAAAATTCTCCATAATTGACAACTTCATCAAGTACAAAGATAGGGTTTCAAATTAAAATGAACAAAGAACACAATTTACAATAGGAATTCCAGGTACAATATGATAAATGGGTGTGTGCAGGATCATGGTATGTCAAACTAGGCCCTTAAGTGGCAATGAAAATTCAGAAAATCAGGTTTAGGCAAGTTGACATAAAAATTTGAACAATTTATAAATATTATATCAAAAATATCTAAGAAGAGAATCTGTAGAAAATTGAAATTAGTTTCTAGGATACTAGGCCTTTTTAAAAAAAAAACATTCTATATGTTGAAAATTTCAAATTTCAATGTAGTAGTACAAAAATTTCAGGAAAAAAATAACCAGTAGGTGTATGTCTGACCACCTTAACACAATCAAATGACATTTTTTTTTTACAAGATTCTAGATCTAAGTAGTAGACTCATGTCTGGATATGACACATATTTTTTTGTAATTTTTTCGCAAGAAAATAATTAATTATGATTTTTCTTCTACAAAATTTTCAGGATACAAAAACTCTCATGTTTGACCATGTTAAGTTAGTCCAAACTTTATCTAATTGAAAACTTATTTTATTTTTCTTGTAGTAGGAAAAGCATAGAGTGTGACACATGTTTTGGATTTCAAAAATGTTATATAGTTTGAAAGTTATAGTTAGTTTTCAATAAGTCTATCAATCAGAACTAGAAAGATAAAAAGGTGTATGTCTGACCACATTTAACAAAATCAAATGATAATATTTTTTGATATGATTCTAGATAAAAGTAGTAGACTCATGTCTGGATGTGATGTATAATTTTTAATATTTTTTTCCAAGTAAATATTTAATTATAATTTTTCTACTACAAATCTTCCTAAATATAAAAACTCTTGTGTCTGACCACCTCAACTTAGTCTAAACTTCATCAAATTGAAAGAACTATTTATTATTATTGTATTAGGTGAAGCATAGAATGTGATGTATATTACAAATCTCAAAAATGTTATATTGTTTGAAATTTATAGTTGTTTTTCAAAGAGTCTAGCAATCAAGACTTCTTTTTCACATTGCCACTTTTTGGCATACCATGATCTTGCACATACCCAAATTCTATATTCTTTAGTATATCCTTCAAGTGATATGTCAAATCCATAATTTTTAGAGCTTAATAAGATGAAAATTAAGAAGTTTGATTGATACTGATGATCAAAATGAATATGATAAAAATGGTTTTCAAGGGACCTAAAACCATTTACAACATATTTTTTTAAATGTGGAACACGCAAATAGATCTAGGTGCATAAAGAAAAACATCACCCAATGGGAGACCGACCAATAAAAAAAATCAACAACTTGAAACAAACTAGTTCACAAAATTCTCTAGTTGCCCTAACCAGAGATCAAGGCCTCACAACTTACAAAGGGTTTTCAAAGGCTCCCTTAATCTTTGAATGGTTTTGATAGGCTCTCATAGCCTAGAAACATGGGTTTTCATGGATCTCATAACCATAAACCATGGAATCTCTCATAAGGCATCCAAGGACTAGACACCCAATAGTGAAAATTAATCCCCAAAAGTAGCACATTATTTCTCTCAAGAAAATATTCTCTGAGACTATAGGAGAAGCATCCCCCTCCATAGGAAGAACTAGAGAAGAAATAGAAAATTAACAATATAATTCCTTGCAACCAATCAAGGTTTCACCTCTATAGGAAGCTTGTACAAATGTGAGTGAGAAAAGACCAATATAACCCCAATCATTAGATAATCTTTGAGACACGTAGGGGCCCTTGAAACAACCTCCTAGATACAAAAATATCCTTTAAAAAGATAGGATCCTTAACCAAAAATCACTAACAACATTTGGCACAGACAGAGTCCAAGCAATTAGGTAAATAACACATATGCCCAAAACATGGTCTAGTATGAAAAACCAAGAGAAAACATCGATACCATTAAGAGAATATGACATGAGAGAAAATATTCAAAATAATTTTCTAAATTTTTCCAATGAACCATTAGAGGAAATATTTTAGTCACCTTCCATTTCATTAGCTCCAAAAATAGGGGCTTCAGTGAGAACCCTCTAGATAAAGGTCTTAAAGACCATAACAGAAAGAGCCAAAGTGGAAAGAAAATTTGCAAAAACAACACTCTTGGGCCCAACCACACTCTAGACAATAATCCATAAGCCAAATTTCAAATCCTAGCTAGATCATAATCAACAACATATCTGGAATACCCAAGAATCCCACACCATAGCACAATCTTGGCACAAATAGAGGAAAGTGGCACAATCCTTAAGAATGACAGTAAACAAACTATAGAGAAAGAAAACATAGCATCCACAACTATAAGATCCAATTTAATAAAACTAACAAATCTCTAAGAAGAACACCAAATTGCATCATTTAGGATAGAAAGACCCATCCACTTTAAAATGCCAAACCCAACCACACAAAAGTGGGTCATCAACATAGTAACACATAAATCTAAACAAAAAGAGACAAAAAAAGAAAAGAGACAAAAAATCTCAAGAATGCCATCACCCATGGAATCAACACAATCCACCATAAACTGACCATCATGGTCATTACCTCTGACAACCTTGGTCATAGGAAAAATAGTGGAAGCACTAGTAGAGATAGCATGATTCAAACCCCAACTCACACCAAACACAGGAACAAATGAGAAAAGAACCCCCAGAAGAAAGTGACCTAACAAAAAATGGAAGTTTCCTTCTTCAATAATGAACACACCCAACAAAATGGAAAAGGCTCCAAAGAAGTTGTGTCCACTAAAGAACACCAATAATGGGAAAAACACAAGGAAAATAGTAGCCAAGAGGATATGAGAAATCCATCCCATAATCCTTTTCATCATTAGAGTCCACCTCACCCAATGTAGCCTCCTGAAAATTCATTACCCTATTCCCACTCCTCTTCCTATTCTCCGTCCCTTTTTTTTATTTTTAGTAAAGGAAAAGAATTATGTGAGAATAATGTTGTCTCAATTTCTCTCTTTCTATTTTTTTGACAAGGAGACATTCTAGTTCACTTTAATGATGTAGTTAAATATAAAAATTAAATACAAGCTATTTATTAATAAATTGATCATGTGATAAATAAACACACATAAGCCTTACTGAATCTTCTAAAATGAAAGGACACGGTAAGAGTAAATTAGGCTAGCAAGGTCAAGTTAAGTCCAAAATGTGACATGAAATAGTATAAAACAAGGATTGTAGCTAAGGGTTATTTACAATAGCTTGAAATTAATTACACTAATTATAATAGTCTTTATATGCTCCAATAGCCATTTTTTATATGTTAAGAACACTACTAGTAATATCAGATTAAAAAAGTACCCTCTATATCAAATAAATGAAAAATAAAGATTTATTAGTAGATTAAGAATATCTGTAGTGAAATAGTGGGATATAAAATATTAGCCTAAGAAGACATAATCTACAAACTCAAGAAATAACTACATGGACTTAAGAAAGCTCCTAGAGTATGCATATTATACAAGAGTTTATTTTTATCCCCCGCCAAAATGATTTTAATAAGTTCAATAGTGATCCTTTATTATACACAAAGATGAATGAACAAGGAGAAATCATAATTTATGTTTTTTGTATTGATGACTTTTTATTTACATATGACTTAGCAATTGTCAATTTTTCAATGGAACAATGGAAAAGTAATTTGAAATGAAAAATTTGTGTATAATGAAGTATTTTGTTGGCTTTGAGATAAATGAAAATTAAAAAAACATATTCATCTCTCAAAATGTGTACTTTTTAAAGGTTCGAAAGGAAAAAATTTAGATTGGTAGCAATGCCAACTATAATAAGATTGGATTTAAGGATGATAAAGGATCTAATATTGTATAAATGATTTTTTGGCAGGTCCATGTGCCCAATAGTGACAAGGTTAGATATAATATATGCAGTGAGTGATTTTGTATATTTCAAGGAAGAGTATATTCAATTGTGTCTATCATTTTACAATAGGTGTGGTATCAAGGGCATCCAAGAAACAATATAGTCACACTTTTTTCCAGTTAAAGTAATGCATGTTGCATTAATAAGAACATCATGACAAAAAAAATAGATGAAAAGAGTGTTGAGAGATTTGAGGAATGAATACAATAAAACAAAGTTTTATTATGACAATAGTTCAATAATAAATCTATCGAAGAATTTTGTATTTTAGAAAAGATATAAGTTGATCAACAATAAAAAAATTATTTGAAATTTGTAAGTCCAATGATTAATGTGTACACATCTTCATCAAAGGATTAGGAAAAGAGAGTATCAAGTATCAAAGAGATTACTTGAGTCCTCTACATGGTAGTAGTTGTTATTGAGGAGTGCTGGAATTATAATCCCAACAACTGTTATCTACTAGTTCTCATGTTTCATCTACTCTTGGAATAGTAATTTCTTCCCAAGCGCTCTAATCCATTGATATGTCAATTTTTAAGCATTATCTAAATATTTCTTATTGCATGTAATGGTTGGTATGCTCGTGTAAATACATTCCGTGTGGACATTTATTTTTAGAAGATTCAATGTAATTGAAAAATGACCTCTATATATTGAGGTACTATGTAACAATTTGAATATTTTTTAATCAATATGAACTAATTAATTTATGAATGTTATAACATTTCATATACAAACAAATTTTACGTTTTTATATTTTGTGTTTGTGCAATTTATGCATCTCTTTCATATACAGTGTCTTACATTTCAATATGGGTAACATTTAATAGGACAACTTATTTCAAAGCACTGTATTTTGTTTTATTTTCCTTGTTAAGGATTTATGTCCTTTGATATGGACCTCCTCCTACTACACGTGGGTAGAGTGTATAAATTACTAGTCCTCTATTTTCTACTCAATTATTTTGATATATGGTTTAATATCTAGAACTCTTATTCTACAAGAAGCTCATAGTCAAAGATGTAAGTTTAAAAAATAATATATACTATTTTTCTAAATAGGAAAGATCTTCACTTCTAATAAAAACATTATGAAAGTGATCTTCATTAAAAGATGATCATTCTTCTAACAAAAACAAATTCTAATAAAAAAGAGCTAAGTTCATCAAAATTTTATGGAACTGGATTTGTAAAAGGGAAGATCACTCTAGTTGATGTATTTGCTTAAAAAACATTGACTTTCTATAATAAAATTTATTCTAAATATCACTATATATGTAAATTTAGTCTTTGCAATAGCAACATTATGTAATAGTTGTATTTTAATAAACTCATATCATAGACTTTATCATATTTAGCATTTTATGTATGTCTACATACATTTTCATACTTCAATCTATATTTTTATAATATACATGAATCCAAGAAATAGTATTGATGTAGGGGCATTCTTGGATATTTAGCAAATATACATGGTGGTGTGTTGAAATGGTTATGTGTTACTCATTTGCAGCTTTAACTGATGATCTTGGTTATTGAAGAGGCTCAGTCATTGAAGGAACTCGATAAAATCTAGCACTCAGTGGAACTTGTGCTTGGTGATGCTTGTTGTGCTCGATCAACATCCTTGCTCAGTGATGTCTGGCATGTTCAGTTATTTTACTAGTGCTCGGTAGTTCTGGCTTACTGATGGGAGTTCTTGGAGATTGGTTGGCCGACTTGGTGAATTTAATGTTAGTAACTTGTGTTGTATCCTCCTATGTAGATCTAGAGGTCGACATGGAGAATTAAATAATTGTAAGGGTATTTGTGAGCTAATTGTTGTTCCATTTAATATTTGTTCGTAGTAGAAGCTGACTTGGCTTAGGAGTTAATTATTTCTTCCAGCCAACTTGTGGTTGAAAGAATGTGTTTAAGGAGTGTTTGGGTAGTTGTTTTGAAGGAAGTCAGTTAGTCAGTTAGAAACGTAGATTGAGAAGGATAACAGTTGAATCGTGTGAGATCTTGAAGGTCAGATTATTTATCTGATAATTGTAATAGCAGACCTAATCGTTACATGCTTGGAGACAAGGAGATTGCTTGGTGGCTTACGAGATCATGTTCAGATCTTCCTTTGTGTTTCCACTAGTTGTTGATGTGTAGCAGAGCTGGACTAGCTAGGTGACTGCATAATTACTTTTTTAATTGATTATAATTGGCCCTTACTTGGAAGGCCTTAAAGCCGGGCATGTTGAATGAAAATTCTATTTGAAGCTTATCTTGTTGTGTGATTCTGCATTGTTGGTGTTTGGCTACAAGTTTGGGCATTCCTTTATTGGATTTGCTGACCTTGACTGCATCAGGTGGTATCAGAATGAGTTGATCTTGAGATTTGATCTTTTTGGGGAAAAATTTGGTGAAGGCATTGTGTGCAATCTGAGTTGCAGACCTATATTACTAAACTTGTGAAATAGTGGCCTAGTTGTTCATACAAGGTGGCAGGTTGTGATCTAACTTGCATACAACTTAGAGGTTGCCACAAGTTGGTTGGTGTAGGGTTTGTTGCAGAGGGTTTCTTTTTGCATATCTTTGAGGATGCCTCCAAGAACATTAGACCCTAGGAAAATTGTGGATCTCTATGATACTATGGAGTCTAGGATTATAGAGAAGGTGAAAGCTAATTTTAGATTTGAGATGGAGTTGATGAAGAATGACATGATCACCAAGATCATGAGGTTATGGCTGGTATACCTTGTAATCTTGGTATTGAGGATGGTTATAAGGAAGTTGTTGAAGACTTTAGAGCTACTGGATCTAGTGGAGATGACCGGAGAGATAGATATGGTGAAGACACAAGTGGTTGATTGCATAGATCTAGAGCTCGGTTAAGTACTAGCTATCGAATGGAAGATACTACATTCTCAAGTACTTTCAAACCTGAGGATTTGATTGATTGGATTGGTGAGTTAGAAGACTTCTTTGAGCTTGAAGAAATTGGAGATCCTCTTAGGGCTAGGTTGGCATAGACAAATTTGAAAGGACATACTTCTCATTGGTTGAAAGAATTGCAAAGAGGTTGAGAAGATGAAGGTGAAATGAGGATCAATCAATGGAGGTTGATGGTGACTAAGTTGAAAGATAAGTTCATACCTGCCGACTATGAGCTTGACTTGTTTAAGAAGTTGCAAAATCTAAATCAGAAATATTTGACTGTGGAAGACTATACCGAGGAGTTCTACAAACTTACTTTTTGGTTTGGACACAAAGAAATTAGAAAGGAAAAGGTAGCTCGGTATGTGAATGGTTTGAGATTTGATATTCAGGATGAGGTTGGTATGTTGAAGATTGATTCAGTTGAGGATACTTATCAATCTGCTCTGAAGGAAGAAGATATGTTAAAGAGGAGACAACATGGTAATTCCCAAGGGAAGGAGAAGCTTGATCACTCGGTGAAGGATAAATCAACTGTTGAAGATGAACAAAAACCAATGGAATTGAAGAAGAAGAAGAAGACATATAGGGTTATCTTTTAGGGTACTTGTTATAATTGTGGCGAAGAAGGACACCGGTCTTTTGAGTGTACACAAAATTTTTTTGGTGATCGAAGGAATGTTGTGGTGAATGATAATATTTAGAATGAACCGAACTCTGAGAACTTGCTGGTTTGGAGAACATTGCTCGGTGTAAAGGTGGAACTTTGTTAGAGGAGTAACTTGTTCAGAACTTGGTGCAAGTCAGGAGGTAAAATGTGTGATGTGATTACGGATAGTGGTAGCACTAACAACCTTATAGCTCAGAAGATGGTTCAGAAACTTGGTTTGAAGAGAGTGAGACATCCTTATCCTTATAGGATTGGTTGCTTGCAAGATGTTCAGATTGGTTGCTTGCAAGATGTTCATACTCTGGAAGTGAGGGAGCAATGTCTTGTTAATTTTTAGATTGGGTAATATAAGGATCAAGTGTTGTCTGATATTGTGGATATGAATAGTTTTCACATATTGCTTGGTAGACCTTGGAAGTATGATTGTAGGGTTGTACATGAATGTGTCAAGAATGTATTTACTATTGAGAAGAATCATAGGAAGTTTTCCCTGATGCCCTTGCTAGATACAGCACTCGGTAGGAGGAACCTAAGTATTGGTAGCTGAGTTGAGTTGTCAGATCCTGAGAGGATTGATGGTTAGTATGAAGAACAGACCTATGTATAGTCAAGGAAAGACTTGAAAAGATAGAGGAAGAAGAAATGGAAGAGTATGAAAGGTGAAGACTTGAAGGACTTGTATGTGAAGAACCAGTTCGGGGTTTATGTGCTCAATCTTGAAAGATGTTCTTCCAATTATTGAGAATATCTTTTTGAACCTGGGGTGTCTGATGCAGGGGCATTCTTGGGTATTCAGCAAATCTACATGGTGGTGTGTTGAAATGGTTATGTGTTACTTGGTTGTAGCTTTAACTGATGATCTTAGTTATTGAATAAGGCTTGGTCATTGAAGGAACTTGATAAACTATAGTGCTTAGTGGAACTTGTGCTTGGCAATGCTTGTGGTGCTCAGTCGATGTACTTGCTTAGTGATGCCTAGCATGCTCAATTATTTTACTTGTGCTTGGTAGTTGGGTAAAAGTACAAAGCTGTGTCACACTTTTATAAAGGAAAAGGTCAACAACACACAAATTTTTTAACTTTAACAACATAAAAATGGTATTTATGTTTAAAATTTGGAGATGATGTAAACTAATGAAATGTGTAAAAGTGGATGAAGTTTATGCCTATAGATTTTTTAATTTTTTTTAACAAGAATTCACATAGTTTTAAAAAATTTTAAGTCCATTTTTTACTTGCTGAAAAATGCTGAAAAACAAGGGTCTTGTTCACAACAAAAAAGTATATGCAAATAATCTTTTTTTTCTTTGATTTCAAAATATGTCATAGATAAAATGTATAGCTAGTGCAAAAAAGAAGAAAAAATAGTTTTCAATGTATATTTTCTCTAATATAACTACTCAAAGTCGAACATACCTAAAATCAACAGTTTTCATCTCGCGTCAAATTTCCCCTATCAAATCTACACCATTCAGAAAATAAATTACACAATCTTGAAGATAACTCTCTCCTCTAGTGTTAAATATAAATTTTCAATTTTTTTGATAAGCTTTACTATTTTTTTCTATTTTTGAACCATCTTGTTCTCGAATGTTAAAATACCTACTTGGAGTATTTTGAAATTATAATATATTAAATCTAATTAAAATATTATAAAAATTATATGATGATAATCTTGACTCTGTGCTCTAAAAAAGGGTATTTTTATATTTGTTAAAAAATATCATTAAAAAGAGTAAGAGTTATTGAAACATCGCTTTTCTGAAATAATTTTATTTCTTTAGTAATTGTTATAAAACATGCATTTAATAGATATTTCCAATTGGAAAAGGTGAAGAACTTATCTAACTTAGCTAGAATGAATCTAGCTAGACCATATGTTTGACAAAAAATAATTTTAGTTAGAAATACTCAAATTCAACTATGCTGATAAGTTGTCCTGAAATGTGACACAACTTTGTGCTTTTACCCAGTTGTAGCTTATCGACGAGAGTTCTTGGAGATTGGTTGGCCAAATTAGTGAAGTTAATGTTGGTAGCTTGTCTTGTATTCTCTTAGGTAGATCTAGAGACCGACATGGAAAATTAAATAATTGTAAGGCTATTAGTGAGCCAACTGTTGTTGCATTTAATATTTATTTGTAGTAGAAACTGACTTGGCTTAGGAGTTAATTATTTCTTCTAGCCAACTTGTGGTTGAAGGAATGTATTTAAGAAGTGTTTTGGTAGTTGTTTTGAAGGAAGTCAATTAGTCAGGAAGGAAGATAGATTGAGAAGGATAAAAATTTGATCCTCTGAGATCTTGAAGGTCAGATTGTTTATCTAATAATTGTAATAGCAGAGCTAGTGGTTACATGCTTGGAGACAAGAAGATTTCTTGCTAGCTTGTGAGCTCAAGTTCATATCTGCCTTTTTGTTTCCACCAATTGCTGATTTTTAGCAGAGCTGGACTAGCTAGGTGATTGCAAATTTACTTTTGTAATTGATTATAATTGGCCCTAACCTAAAAGGCCTTATAGTCGGGTATGTTGAGTGAAAATTTTATTTGAAGCTTATCTTGTTGTGTTATTTCACATTTTTGGTGTTTGGTTACAAGTTTGGATAGTCCTTTATTGGATCCTTTGACCTTGACTGCATCAAGTATGTAGTAAAATAGGGTCCATACTATGAATTTCTCAGAACCCATCTACATACTAATTACATAATAAATTCTCAAAATAGAAATTATATCTAATTTATAACAATCAATACTTTGGATTAACAAACAAATAATAGTGGAAGAAAAAATAAATAACAGAGGCCAATCATAGAAATAAAATAACTAAAATATACCCAAGAAACCCAAGTATAGGGAAAAACCTACAAATGTTGGATTGTTTATTAATCCTAATATCCAACTTTCTCTTGTCAATCCAATACAAGTTTGATATAGCATCTTACATATATATAGCCCATCTTCTTTAATTATCTTGTGCAAGAAAATAATCTTTCCTTGCTTTCTCCAAGGCTTTAAATCATATATAAAATCACACTTGATTTACTCAACCTCACAAACTTAGAAATATTCTATTAAAAAAATTAAAATTAAATTTATTGCTAAATATCTAGTTCAATTTGTTTTAAAGAAAATCCAATCCAGATTCCAATATAAATAAGAAAATCAACACTCCCTCTTAGGGAGGAAGGTGTTCTACACAACACCTAGCTTATCCTTGAAGAATAAAAACTTATTCTTCATCAAAGCTTTATCAGGATATCTGCTATCTATTTTTCTGTAAGAATGTACTGAAGTTTCATTATCCCTTTATACACACAATCTCTAATGAAGAAAACCAACAACTGCACCTTTTATTTAGATTCAAGAGAAATAACTCATTCAATAGATTATAATATTGCCAAAGAAATTATTTTAGCCTCACAATATCATCCCTCTAACTAAACACTCACTCTTAAATTATGCAAATAACTTGTGCTAAACATTATCTTCAAAAGAATCTAAAAAATTCACAGCAAAAAGTATAGCAATTTCTATCTACAAGAACAATTTCCCTTGCTGCCCTTGCTGAAATTTTATTTCCCCTTCTTCCCCAATCTCTTTTGGAAATTCATTCTCAGAGTTTTTTGCAAACTTGTCCACCTTTATAGTAGATATAACCTATTTCTCATGCTTTCTCTAGATTTCCTTGCTTAGACACTGACCGACATAGTGGCCCCAACTGACAACAGAAAACTCACTTCACTTTACTTAGATATTTCTTTGTCTCACTCTTGGAAGAATATTCTTCACTTGGCCCTTTTGTGTCCTTCATCTTTCCTCTGCTTACAAGAGCAACATTCTCTTCTTCTTCAATCTTCTTTGTTAATTTCCTTGCTGAGAACCTTCATGTATGTCCTCTTGGACAAAATCATCCCAAAGTCTCACCCAATCAGGCAGGTGATCTTGGAAAACAACACACTTAACAAAACCATCCCAATCTTTTGGAAAACCATTAAAGGATATACACACCAAATCATCTTCAACAATTATCTCTCGAATAGATGGTAACTTGTACCTAACCTGAGTCAACCTAGACAAGTAAGTTGTCACTCACTTTCCCTCAGAAATTAATTTATGATACCATGTTAATTTTTCATAACCTAGCTACAAATTAATTGCACAATAAAGTCACATAATAGAAACTCTATCTAATTTATAACAATCAATAGTTTGGATTAATTAACAAATAATAGAAGCAAAAATAAATAACAGAAGCCAATCACAAGAAGAGAATAACACAAATATACCCAAGAAACCTCAATGTAGGAAAAAACCTGCAAATGTTGGATCTTCTATTCAACCTAACAACCAACTTTATTTTCTCAATCCAATACAAGTTTTATAGATACAAATATAACATATATAGAATTTAACTGCTTTACTTAGCTTGTAAGAAAATAATTTTTTCTTTCTTTCTTTGGCTTTAAATAATATATAAATTTCTACTCTTAATTTACTTAACCTCACAAAGTTAGAAATATTTTGTTAGAGAATATAAAAAGCAAAGTTGTTTGTAAATATCTAGCTCAACTTGTTTTAAAGAAAGTCCACTTCGCCTTCTGATCTAAACAAAAAAATAAACACATACAGTGTGCATTTCTACCAAACAAACTAGAACTATAAAATTAACACAAGAATAAAACTAATTATATTGAATCATAAAAATAATAGTAAAAATAGAGCAAAGGGAAAATACTTTAAATATATTATAAGGATATAAATGCAACAGCTTTGACATATTTATAGAGCATTATTATGCGGCACTTTACTTCTATTTTTCTACACATGGACTAGTGAGGTAGGTTGCATTATGTATACACTTCCTACAGACTTCTAGAATGTTCCACAAAAGCTACAATGAGGGAAAATATGAAAAAATCTAGACTCTTCTATAATAATCTTGCTTCAAGAGGATTATGGAATGTGTATTAAATGTTCACCTACTGATACTGTAGCTAAAATAAACATTATTCTAACACCCCTCCCCCAATATTTATTTGGAGAGAATAGGAACTGTCTTGAGTTGTAGAGAGTCTCTACATTTGGAAAATTTTACAATAGACAATGCTTTCATAAATATATCTCCAATTTGATCTTCTATTCCACAAAATTGTAGCTTCACCACTTGACTTTAAATTAGGTCTCAAACAAAATCATGATGCACTTCTATATGCTTGGACCTAGCATGATATACATGATTTTTTGCTTACTTAATATTGCATTGATTATCACATTATATTGTAGTATGAGAATCTTGTGGATGACATGTGTCTTAAAGTAGTCTTCTAAGCCAAAATATTTCTTGAGATGTCTTTGATGAACCAATATATTCTAGCTTTGTAGATGAAAGTGATACTATTGATTACTTCTTATTGCTCCAAGATATTGGTCCTGATCCAACATGAAAGATGTACTCTAGAGTTGATTATCTATAATCATTGTCACCTGCATAATCATAATATGTATATCCAACTAGAATAGGCTTTCCTCCATACTGATACTCAATGCCAAGCTGATAAGTACTCTTAATGTATATTAATATTCTTTTGGTTTCTTTCTAATGTTCAATGTGTGGATCTATCATGTACCTAGATACAATATCGTCTGCATATGCAATATCTGGTCTAGTTATAGTAAGATACAAAAGACTCCCAACAAGTTGTTTATACAAGTTTCTATTTTCTTTCTTTTGAGTAGAGATGACACTTAATTTTAATCCTACTTCACATGGTGTAGTAAATGATTTAAAATCACTTATGTTGAATTTTTTCAATACATCAAGAGCATATTTAATTTGAGAAAACATGATCCTTCCTTCGTCTTGCCATACTTGCATACCCAAAAAGTAGTGCATCAACCCTATATCAATTATTTCTAATGCTCATTTGAGTTAAGCCTTGGTTATTTCAATATTATGTGTATGATCTCCTGTAATAATCAAGTCATCCATATATAATACAATAATAACAACTTTATCGTCACTATGTTTTACATATACATCTTGGTCAAATTTACTTCTTTTGAATCCTGTATCTATGAAGTACTCATTTATTTTGGAGTACCATGCCCTTGGTGCTTTCTTAAGACCATATAATGATTTTTTTAATCTACACACCAAATTTTCTTCACCAACTTTAACAAATCCTAGGGGTTGTTGCATATAAATTTCTTCTTTTAGATAACCATGTAGAAATGCACCTCTTATATCCATTTTAAAAAAATTCAACCAAATTTTACAACTATTGTACGGATGGAAGTTATTTTAGCAACTGAAGCAAAGGTTTTAGTATAATCTATACCAAATTGTTTGTGATAAACCTTTAGCCACTAACCTTTCTTTGTATTTTTCAATAGCTTCGTCTGATGTGAAAATTTTCCTCTAAGTCCACTTGCAACTAACCACATTTTTTCCTTTTGGAAGTGTTGTTGATTCCCAAGTTTTATTTTTCATCAAAGAATTGAACTCATATTGCATAGTTTCTTTCCATTCATCTTTTTCATTTGCTTCTTCATATGTGCTTTGAGTGTCAACTTGCATCACCTTAGTCATAAGAGAATACTTAGCAAACATATTTCTAGGAGCTTCTTGGTAAAATTCTTGAATGCTTCTAGTTTTTTTGTGTATTTTTATCATCATTTTCACTTGATTCTTCAACTTATGTTCCTTCTCCTCCTCTAGAAGATTGCACAACTTGATTTTGATCATTAGTAGAAGTGGACAAGTTATCTTCTTCAATCAAGATTGAAAAGTAAGATAATGTAGGAGAATGGTTACTTTCAATATCTTCATAAAACCATACATTCCTTTTGATATAAATTTCATTTGTTTTAGGATTGTATAACTTATATCCATTTGACTCCTCACTATACCCAACCATTATGCACTTCTCACTTTTCGTTTTAAGTTTGTTCTTTCTCTCATTAGGAATGCAGGCATATGCATTACAACCAAAGACTCTTAAATGAGATATTGTAGGCTTTCTTCCACTCCATGCCTCTTCTAGTGTTATGTTTAAAAATACCTTAGTAGGTGTTTTATTCAAGATATATAGAGTAGTATGACCTGCTTCAACCTAGAATTTGGCTTCTATACTTTTAGAGTGAAGCATACATCTAGCCATTTCTATTATAGTTCTATTTTTTATTTCAACAACCCCATTTTTTTCGAGTGAATAAGAAATAGTTGGCTCTTTATTTATGGTGCATTCCTTACAAAATTATAAGAAGGCTTTATTCATATACTCAGTCCTTCTCTCTGTCCATATTAGTTTTAGGCATTTCCCACTTTATTTTTCAATCAGAGCTTTAAACCTTTTAAACATATGAAACACTTCATCCTTCTTTTCTAGAAAGTATGCCCAAATTTTTCTAGTATATAGTCATCTATAAGAGTAACAACATACCTTGATCCTCCAAGTGAAGGTGTTCTAAAAGGACCCATTACATCACTATGAACCAAATGTAAAGAAAGTTTTTCCATCCATGATTTTCCTTGTTAGAAACTTTTCACATGTTTCTTTCCCATTGCACAACCTTCACATACCTTATGTCTTGGTAAGATTTTGGGAATCCCATGCCCTATATGTAATTTTTTCATAAGCTTGAGGCTTTGATAATTGACATTTCCCATATATCCATGTCATATCCTGCTCATATCATCTTTTTTTGTAATAGCATACAAATTCTCATCTCCATTGTTAGAAGTAAATTCTTAAAATTTATATAATTTATTCTGCATTTTGCTAATTGCAGTCACCTTATAATTATTGTTCACATCCTTAATTAAACATTTTTCATGTTGTAGAACTCTATTTTATGCCCTTGATTTGTAATTTGAGATACAAAATATAGATTTGTTTTTAGTTCAAGAACTAGCTTCACATTTTTGAATTGGCCATTATCAACTTTGACATTTTCAGTTGGGCTTTAACTTCTAAAGCACTGTTATTTCCCCAAAATATTTTTTATATACTACTTTCACTTATTGATTCAAATTATTCCTTATTATGAGACATGTGTTGTGTAGCACCAGAATCAATAACCCTATCATCCTTGAAAGAATTATTTTCTTTAAGTGCAACATAAAAATATTTTTTTTTAGAATCAACAAATTTTATAGATTTATTTGTCTTCTTCTTTGTATCTCTATTCTTTTTGAAAAATTCATTTTCTTTATAACCCATCTTTCCACAATAATTATATTTCCATTTATTTATATTATAATCTATGCTTTTATTTTCATTCTTCCAATTCCTTTCTATAGATTGGTTATATTACATGACTTTTTATAAAATTATTTTCCTTTCATTATGAATGCTTGAGATTCATCACTAAATCTTTCTCTTTCGTTAATTTGACCATTTTCTTCTTGCACTAATTTAGAACATAATTCTGGAAGGCTTTGTAATATTATTTGCACTAAATCTTTATCATCTTTACTCTTTTTAAAAGAAGGAAGCTCATATTCTTTTCCTTTAATTTACTTGGCGTGGGACTTACTCTTATGAGTTTGATAGTTTCATATTATATAATTATGTGGTGAGAGATAAGATCCAGACATCACCTAAATTTTGATATAGATTTTTCAAAATATCCCATACTTTGACTCCACTTCTCTCATTGTGAATTTTTGGAAAAATCTATTTTTAAAGTGTAAGCTTGATTAGTACTGCTATATTTTATCTTTTTTATCCCAATTTTCTTGATCTTTTCTAGGATTTGTTGGTACTGTCAATAACAATCTCATCACAATTTTGAAGAGTTCGAGTAATTTCTATATGAGATACCCAATCATTATAATGTTTCCCATTTAATTTTAGTGTAGGTAAACTAATACCAAGAGAATCCATTATGTCAAACTCCTTTGTTCTTAGATAAGAAAGAAAGAAATTTCAAGTACCAAATTAAGATTGAAAATTTTCTCATCAATTTTTTTTAAAAAAAATTCTTCCCTGCTCAACCAGTTTGCAACCTGCCAAAAAAAAATTCACACTACAAAGTTCCCACATCACTTACCCAAGATTAAAACATGCTCTAATACCATATTGAATCATCAAAATATATATATTATATGAAACGAAAAAAAAACAACAGCTTCTCACAGATTTACAGATTATTATTATGCAGCACTTTACTGCTATTTTTCTACACAGAGACCACTGAGGGAGGCTGCATTATTTATACAGTTCCTGCAGACTTCTAGAGTGTTCTGCAGAAGATACGATGAGGGCAAATAAGAAAGAATCTGGAGCCTTCTACAATAATCTTGCTTCGAGAGGATTCTGGAATGTGTATTAAATGTTCACCTACTGATACTGTAGCTAAAATAACCATTATTCTAACAGATTACGTTACATAAAATACCTTCCAAGTTAATCAAGCGCTGTCCCCAAAGGTGTTTGGCGCCCACATCAAAGCTGCAACTTCAGCTTTGAGACTTTTGTGCAGATTCTCAAAGCTATGGGCCAACTGGTTCGCATCTAATTTTTGCTCGAAAGTTCCGCCTCCTTTCTTTGCCATTTCAATCAGGATGTTTGTTGTTGTGTTGCTTCCAAACATAATTGTATGAAGAATCATTCTAGGTTCGGCATTTTTCATTCTGTCCACAAAATGTACGGGAGCCTCCCCATCAAAGTTTTCCCCATCGCTCAGGAAGAATATTAATGGTTTTTTCAAGTTCACATTGTGGTGCTGGGCCCCTTTCATCAATATTGTCTCCGCAGCATTGAGCCCTGCTGTGTAGGTAGTTCCTCCACCAGGCGTCCACTGAAGAAGGCGATCAATAACACCTTCAGTCAAATCTTCCATCTCTAACACTACATTTGCAGAATCGTCAAATAGAACCACAGATACAGAATCATTAGAAACTGTTCTAAGGCGGCCTTGTATAAATTTCAGAATGGCCTCATATACGCATCCAAGCCTATGCTTATGTTTATTAAACCTCGGCAGAGTGGGACTTATGTCTGATCCGCTCATCGAGCCTGATCTGTCTATGATAAATATGACATGGTAAGGAAGCTTCTTAGAATGAAAACAGCCAAAATGATGGCCATCATCAGTTATATAGCCTGCAGAGCTCAAATCCTCTTCAGTGCTCTTGAGCGGTGGGTGCCAGAGTTTCGCAGTGCAATATGATTTATCAAAACTACCTGATTCTCTCTGGTGCTCCGCAGATATGCAATAGTGATTACAACAGTCAAACTCTTTCATCTCCTCTTCCGTGCAAGGATCAACAAACCCAACATATTGCCAAAACGTCTCATGCGTCATCTCATCTTTTGGAAAATCCACATCAGGTCCATATTTCACAGTTTCGTGCCTGGAACCACTATAGAGGTGTCCGGTGCACTTGCCAGAGCCCGGACAAGGAACCAGATGGATATGTCCTCGACCCTGTTTCTTGCAAAACATGTTACACAGTTCTGCTTCCCCTGTCTCTCCCCATTTGTATTTGCGATCTTCAATGTTAATTTTTTCGCGCTCAGAAATGAATTTTACATTTCTCATATTGCCGTGCACTGTGTCATGCAAGCCTAAGTGATGAATTGGGAGGTGGCAGTAGCCGCCACAAGATGGGCATCTCGTCTCACAATAATGCACAGAATCTTTATTTTTTGAGTGAACATGGGGACCTTCATGATCTCTTTTGAAAGGAGGAATGGCAACGCAACAGCCTTTGCGCAGGACATTTTGCTCTGACAGAATTTCATACTCGAATGATCCCCTTTGGCCCTGAAAAACCTGTGTTTGTTTGTCAAGCTCTGTAAAGATTTCACATATTCCCGGCTTCTCGCATTCGTGGGTGCAGACATGCTCTTTCCCACACAAATGCTCTGCATCTAGATTCAAATCATGGAAATGATCTTCAACTCCACATGTCCTGCTGCACCCATCCATCGCGCATTCGCTCTGACAATATCTCTCAGGGCACTCGTGCCTTTTGTGGTTGGATTCAATCGGTAGAGAACAAAAATTATTACAGGTTGGAAGAGAGCATTTTGTGCTGCACATGTGTCGAGGAGATTTGCACTTGTGCTGGCCCTGGTGCCGAGCCCTCAGTGAACATACCTCATTACAATATGATGACACTCCATACAAGTAACACCTCTCGCCGCATGTATGCTTTTTCCTTTTGAAATCGTGACATCGTCCACGCCCAGCCAAATCCCTCCATAACTTTGAAATGCGTCCTTTTTTACCTACTTTTGGAACACAATAACAGCAACAGAAGATGTCTACTTCCCGAGCACAGAAACTGCAACATTCTGTACACGAATGACTCCACGTGCAGGAATGGTGGTCATCACGGCCCTTCTCCATAAAACACCTCCAAAAGCAGGCAGAACATTTGCATCCACAAACTGATAGGCCTTCCTTTACTTTGCCAAGAGCTACATCGGCATCTAGCTGCAACTGTTGCACCTCACCATTATCATGGAATTCTGTGGTGTTTGAGCTTATCCACTGTTGAACTCTGTCCTGCCTTCTCTCTACTAGCGTCTCTAGGGACTTATCGAATAAAGAATGCCATTCGTCGCCGTTGCTGCCATCCCTGTGTAAAACAATCTCTAGTTTTGACCTGAGTTGAGAAACAAATTCTCTCATGGTAATAGGATTTGCCGATTCTGTATACGGTGAGCGACAGAGTCCTGAATCTCTCATGTTCCATGAATAGTCCCAGAAAACAACAGGAAGATCAGGAACTTGTTCCTGCGTATGGAGATTACCCAACACCCGCAATTCTTCATTCTCATTTGTCACAGAAAGATTTCTCCTCAGAATATCAACTGTTACAGCAACTCGCTTGCTGTCAACAGAAGTCCAGTGTTTCGTGGAAATTTGGGCTATGATAAGCTTCAGATCCCTCAAGAATGTGAATCCATTATCATAGAAAAACTCGATTCTTTCTGCTACTGCATTTGATAGCTCACCCAGTCTCTCACTATAATATTTAGATCTGTTATAAGGAGGTAGAGCTGCAAGCACTGTCTTTCCCTCGTTCATTTCCAAAATGAAATTTTCTTGCGATTTGCAGCATATTTGAGAAATCTTCTCATGAATTTCTCGAATAAGATCTTTTCGATCGGCTGGGTCGACATCCTTGACGGCAACGCAAAATAGACCTTTAAACAGCTTTTTGTCCTGCTTGAGAAGATTAATCTCATTTTGGAGCCGGCTAAAAAAGGACTCTGTAACCTTATCTAAGCGAAAATTCTGTAATAAAAAAATGAAGGGACCCATTTTAAAAAAACACTTACTTGAAGTTTTATATTTCATATAAACAGAATTTTCCTCGACCCATTGCACTGTTTCTAAGATACCATGATCTAAAACACAAACAGTAGAAAAGTTTACAGTGAGAAAGAAATGGCGTACCATTTTGTTGAATAATGTGATGTTGCTGAGAGCGGCATTGAGAACACAGAGAAGCAAATCCTCTTGTTCACTCCTCTCTAAACTTCTTCCCTCGCTGCCATCTCCATCATCTTCGTCCATTGCAATGTTCATCCACAGTACTCCATCTGTGAATTCAAGAAGACACCCTGACAGATGGTTCAGCAAATATGTCTTTCCACTAATCTGCTCTCCCCTGAAAGATATCACCTTAATCTTGCCAGGCAGTGACAAGCTGTGGGCAGACGCCGGCATGGAGAAGGTCTCTTTCTCTCCAGGTAGAGATCGCTTCTCCTTCATGGCATGGGCAGTTTCTTCAATTATTTTCATTGGAGATGAATCGATATTGGACAAAGAGAGTAGGTAGATAAAAAGGAGATTAGGCAGAGACACGGACGCAGGGAACCGCAATCGCTAGAAAAAATTGTAAATATGAATAGAATGCGAGGAGAACCAGGCAGATTTCAAACTTCGGCCAACAAATTATTTATTATGCGGATCAGAAGACTTGCGATATAAGACTGAAAGAACCAACACGGGCTTTAATGCATTGAAACGTTATTCCTTAGGAAAAGGAGAATATAAAGAATGTGAGGTTATTTGCTTAGGTTTCTTTCGTGTTTAATACGGTCTTTATAAATTCTTAGTACTTATATTCTTTTTTTGCTCTAGTTTTTCCTTCGGAAAGAAGTAAGACATATAGTTTTATTTGTAGATATTAATATCAGATCTCCTAGAGTTCGAGGCATTACTCTCCCTGATAATTCTGAACTTCTTAACATTCAGTTCGCTGATGATACTTCTCTTTTTCTGGAGCTCTCGCAGAATAACATTCAGTGCCTCAATCATAAACTTGACCTCTTTGGTAAGGCCTCAAGGGCACGCATCTCCAGCTCCAAGTCTATTATGCTGGGATGGAAAGAAAAACCTCCTGATTGGTTTACTCATTTTGGGTACACCTGGGGAGGGCCTAATAAAATTGTTAGATACCTTGGTATCCCCTTCTCTATGACCCCCTCACTCAAAGATATGTGGATTTGGGTTAAGGAAAAAATTATTAGAAAACTTAACAAATGGAATAATAGATTTCTTTCCCTTGCTGGAAGAGTCCAGGTTTGTCAGAAAATCCTCTCTTCATATAGTATTTACTACTCTTCTGCCTGGATGTTTAGTAACTACCAGATCTTTGAAATTCAAAAGGCCATCCGTCATTTCTTATGGCTGAATGGTAAAGGTAATGGAAAAGCCCATGCGGTCAAATGGGGTTGGTGCCATTTAGAGAAAAGTCTTGGTGGTCTTGGCCTGAAGGACCTCAAACTTCAGGGGATGTCTTTGGCCTCCAAATGGATTTTCCAGGCTCTTGAAGGAAATGAGCCCTGGAAGGTGCTTATAAGAAACAATATTCATAATGGTGTCCCTAAAGAGGCCAGATCCTGGAAAGGCCTTCCTTTTTGTGACCTGATTGCTGGTAGGTTTCCCGTTACTATTCAAGGCACTTGGGTTTTTAGATCCATTTGGAAGGCTTGGGAGAATGTGTGTGGCTTCATTGATAATTCCAGTTTTGATTACAATTATACCTTGCATGGAGAACGTTCTATTTGGTGGAATCTCTTCAACCAAAGTTAGCCCCTTGCCCTGACCAAGGGATGCTCGGCCAGACTTTGGGCTAATAAAGGCATCAAATGTATCATGGATATTATGGAACATAACAATCTTGTTAGCTAGGATAGCCTTGCTAGGGATTTTAATCTCCCTGTTTCCCATTAATGTACTTACAATCTGATCAAGTTGGCATGTGCTACCCTCAACCTTCCTAGGAACACTGATGTTGATTCCCACCACTTCCTCACCTTTAGATGGAAGAATGGATCCCTCCTTACTACTGTTAAAGCTAAAGATATTTATAAATTTCTCAATCATGATACTTCTGTCACCAATCATATCAATACTGTTTGGTATAGTACCACCAGTTTTGCTGACTGGCAGAAGACTTTTGATAATTTGTGGAAGGCCCCTATCCCGCCAAAGATTAAATGCTTCAAATGGCAACTTCTGTTGGATAGATTACCTATCTGGAACCACCAAGCCAACCTTGATATCTATCCTATTTGTAGAATGCCTGAGACTATGAGACACATTTTCTTTGATTATAGTTTTGCTAGAGAAATTTGGCTTATGTTTGGTGTTTCTATTACTAAACATGTTTATACTCTTGATATCATTAATAGATTTATTGATGGGCTCCGCAAAGATGCTAACCTATTTTGGCAGATTCTCTCATCTTTCATCCTTTGGTATATTTGGAAATTAAGAAATGAATCTAAATTTCAAGGCATTAACAGGACTCTTACTGGGTTTCATAGAAAACTCACCCATTTCAAAATTGCCTCTTAGGTCTGTTGTGTTTTGAATCTAGAGAGGAGGAAGCTGTTGAGATTTCTTCGTGATGGACATGCTTCCATGTTCATCTATGAGATGAAGGATGGGTTCAAGTTGGCTAGCATTGTTGACAATCAAACGGCTTTTGATGTTGTGCTTGGGAAGCTTATTCAAGACATCAAAGATAACAATGGTCCCAGATTTGAGAACCTGTATGTCTACTCCCAACTGTTGAAGTAGAAAAAAGTGGTCTAGATGGAAGGCCCACTTGGATGGACCACGTGGATGGATACTTTTGATAATGTTCTTCATTAGACTTCTCTTGATCTTTCGTACTTGTTTACACTATGTTATTATGTATTAAACTCGGTTCTCTTTTTTTTTATACTCTCCGATTGGTGGGTTGAGGCCTAGCCTCCCTTCTTTTTGGTGCATTATTTTTTGAAATCTCGATCATTAATACAAAAAAAAAATCAAATATTTTAAAATTTCAAAAAATAAATATTTTTATATTAAATATACATTTATAAAATTATTTCATTAAAATCAAAAAATTGTATTTATTATTATATATATTTTTAAATTATTTTATATCTACATTTAAGAAAAAAATATCAATGTTTAGATATTGCTTCTGTTTTATTTTCAAATTAATTTTTTTATAATAGTTATTATGTTTTGTATACGTTAAAATCCATAAATTCATTAACTATGTGTAGCAAAGGAAAAAATCAAGCATACTATTCATATTAATGCTATTGTCACCTATATACATGTATTTACTTTGTTTTACTCCTTCCTTACTTTTATCCAAGCTAGCCAAGAGAAAACACTACATCTAAATTTCATACCATCTGATTCAACAATCCCAAGTACCTTCTATAGGAACTCCATCACTATATTTTCCTTCTTTATCACTGTAGAGATGATCCCAAGCCTCAAGAATCAACAAATTGGAGCCAATCCATCATTTAATAACAATTTAATGATGTCTAGATATGCTCATACCTTGACAACACAATAAGAAACTTTAAGTCAACAATCACATCGTTAGCTAGGTTGTCAATTACCATCCAATGAATGAGGTGATTGTCAAAGTATAAATTCTTAATCCAAGTTTTGAAAGGATTGAGATTTTTTAGTACTTATTACATGTTCCAATTCTATCCATTACCCCACATCCTTTGAGATAAGAAAATGTTAAAATTGTGCAATTTTCTATTTGGATGAGAATTTTTCTACCATATTTGCTTGTACATAAGTTCAGTAGATTGAATTTTTTTTTGGTTCAAAAGCATTACAATTTGATATATCCATTTTAATAGTTTCCAATTTTTGGTTGATCTTGTGATTATAATATTTATTACAACTTGAGAGTCATCTTCTATAGCAATTGATAGATTATGTTTTTAGCTACAAAAATACTGACTTCATCTTATGTTCTTTTCTACAAAAATCTTGATTCCTTTTGAGAAGATTCATATGCTAATCCTTGTTCATTTTATCAAAAATATCTAATGTGCAAGTAAAAATAGGAAGACTATTATAGTCTATTAGAAAGTGCCAACTTTAAAGAGGTGATTAGGTTCCATCATGATGCGCCTTCAAATTTTAATTTTGATCTTCAATTAGGCATAGTCATCTGTATATATATAATGAACATAGTGTTGTCATTAATGTCTTGAGGAAGCGTGAGGAACATGTCAAAAGGAAAAGTAGTGTCACGGAAGATTGAGGAAGTTGTTGCAAAGATTTAGCTGGATAAATATTGTCATTGATGTCAAGTTGGATTCTTAGTTGTAGATGGATAGTATTATTATTCATGAGTATGTACCAAAAAAATCTATTGTCAAATAACTAGTACATATGCAAAAGTCTATAATTGTATGCATTAATCTTTCAATTTTATTTGCCTAGAAGAGTTATTTGTTCCTAGTTACACTATCATAATTTCTGATACCACATTCTATTGCAATTGGTTATTCTAGTAGTTTGAAAGTTAAGTGAGGTTATTTTCTCTAGAGATAGAAAGCTGGAAGTGACAAAGAGCATACTATGCCACTTTGTTGACTATGTCAGAGTTCTATTGCATGTTATTGGGAAAATAACTATGCACAAGTCAGAGGAATCATGTGAATGTTTAATATGGGAACTGTTGAGTTCAAAATAGGAAACAAATAGCATGTTATTACTCTTAGGTGTTCTGGGAATTAGTGTTCACATGTTTAATTATGTGTAAAAATTATTATGTTGAGAAACAACCTAATATAATAGTAAATATTTTTCAGGAGTATGAGTTATTTAAGCAACTCGTGTATTTAGGAGTTTGTTTATTTTCCAGTCACAAGTTGTTATAGTATGTGTATGTGTATGTGTATGTATGTATCTATTGAAGATGATGAACTGAATTCTTTGTTTTTAATTATTTTAGCTTCTTTCTCCCATATTTTCTTATAAGGTTAACACACTTAATTTAGGACTAAGTGAACTACACATTATATAATATTTAAGTTTAAAAATCTATCTTTAGTTGACATGTTGAGTTGTGAATCTTGCTAAAATTTTATAGGCTAATGTAGCAATGATAATTTCATAGTGAGATGAATAGATATTATCAATAATTATTGTGAAGGTTTGTGTTAGTCATATAAGGTGAAGTGTGTATGTACAAAATGATAATTTATCATGTCTAGACTATGAGCAATACAAGTAGATCAGATGTTTCAGATGATGAATTACAAATTAGATCATATTTTGTAGATGATGCAAATCAAACTGAGTATATGAGAAGTAAGATAGTAAATTTCTTCATGAAATATTCATTGATGTTTCTATATATTTTATTGTAATCAATGTTTTTGTCTCTTGATCTAAATTGTTTCTTAGTGGCTAGGTTGTAGCTTATTATTGGGGAGTGGTATCTCTAATCGATTGATTCAAGTACAAATCATATTTCAATGGGGATTTTTGTCTCCTGCTTGGATTCCAATTCTTATGGGTTATTACTTGTAAAATTATTGTAACATTTGTATTACTTTATGATGATACATTTGAGCAATAGACCCTAGGAAATTTTCTCACCATGGTTTTGCCTCTAGGGTTTCAATGTAGATATGGTGTTCTCTTGTGTGGATGTACTCTTTAATTGAATTATTATTAATAATATATTGATGGTCTTATGAATATGGTTGTTTGGATTCAAAATTGTAATGCATTAATTCACCCCTCTCTTTGTATATTTGTGTGTGTAAAATAATAATGGCCAGGAGCCATAAAATTATATACTTGTGATCTAAAAGGGTTTTTAGCCACTATTACTATTCTTATTAGAACCTTTGACTCTAGATATTGTTGGCACTTGTAAAATTTCCCAGGTTCTTTCTTTTTATTTTGCCCTCTGCAACATTTTTTGCCCTTATTCCTGGTTAAACCCTAAGCAAATTTTCAAAATTTTGACCGTTGCAATCAAAATCCCTAAGTTCCATTGGCATTGTTATGTTCGGGCGTTACTTTTTGAAATAACTTAGAATCCAAATTTGCATGTGCGGATTTTCCTAGCGGGCCCCTTGTTATTTCTCCTTAGGTCTCCCTAGTCACATAGTTGCATAGGCTATTTTTGGCCTATGCGACCATGCGACCTCTAAGTTTGGCGGCTCCCATTACCTTTACCCTTGTCGCATAGTCGCATGAGCCTTTTTCTCGCTATGCGACCATGCGACTGGAGTTGTCTTGCGGTGGGTGGGCCCTGATGTTACTATCTTTTAAGTCCCGACGGGCAGTTTGATGTTGCCTTTGTCGCATGGTCGCATAAGCCATTTTTCTTGCTATGCGACTATGCGACTGTGAGATTTCATAACCCGCGAAAAGGAATGAAGATCAATGGTGG
The DNA here is from genome assembly GCA_027943335.1 of Chamaecyparis obtusa. NCBI lineage: Eukaryota > Viridiplantae > Streptophyta > Pinopsida > Cupressales > Cupressaceae > Chamaecyparis > Chamaecyparis obtusa. Next base: position 130,685 of record BSBK01007336.1, on the reverse strand, counting down.
TGACTTAAAGTTTATGAGGATTTGAATCTGAGCCGCCCAATTTGCCGAGAAAACAGAAGGATCTACAGGCGAATTTCAAATTCAACCATTGACTGTTTGAAATTAAAATTTGAAATTCTTGCAAGGATTTTTTCATGATAGTTTAAACCAGTTCGGTTGTGAAAAGTACAGAGGTGGCTGAGAAGTTATTGATCTAGTTAGTTTATGGTTGAGGTAGGTTTCCAATATCTTGAGGTGTAAGTTTTTGATTTGTTCCTTTTGACAGAAGGTTTTCAGAGTTAAATATCAGTAAAGGTCCAAATATTTTCTTGAAGGGCCGAAGCCAATCTACAGGATAAAATATGATCTTTTATTGAAATATCTGATCTGCTTCTGCCTTTCATTCATTGTAAATTTTAGAGGGTTGTTGGGAGATATTTTGAAAACCCTAGAGTGTTTAGATGTTTTGAAGATGTGTATATAAGGTTTTTAAAGAAGATGGTAAGGAGGAGAGAGTTTTTTGGTGTTGATAAGATAGAATTTTCTGAAACCCTAGAACTCTGTCCAGATTGTAAATTTTGTACCAGTTTGATCAAGCAAGAGAAGATATACTGTGTGCTGCTATTTGTCATGCAAGCTTGGTTGTCAGGATGTTTTGAATGCATATGGTGAAAGGTTAATCTTAATATAAATCTCAGATCTTTTATCTCTCCTTTGTTTTCTGCTGTGATTGTATAAATCTTTTCATAAGGTTTATGTGTATGTGGTTTTTCTTTGAGATCTGACCTAGGGTGAGATTAAATTATGCTCAGAGTGGGATATGTGTTCATGGCATTCATATGAAGGATTATTATAAGTAGTAAAGAGTTCTAGCATTTGTGTTTATGACAAAAGACCAGTTGAAGACACTATTGTATTCATTCCATCCTTTGACTCTGTAGCCCAAATGAATAAGGCACTGGCCTGTATTTTCCTATCTTTGTGTTGAGAGAATTGATCCAAACTTTGCAATCCCAAAACCATTTAAATCATTACCAGTCTTTTTAAGTTTTATTTCATATGTACCTTGAAGGAATTGTATCAAAGTGATACATTTCAAGTTGTTGATTCCTTGAAGAGAGAATCAAAAGGTTATTCTTCCTTGAGGCACACCCATAAAAAGAAAATGAACTTTGTAACACCATTGTGTTATGCTTGCAGAATCTTAGTCTTCATTATTGTACTTTGCCTTAGGATATTATGGACTGTCTGCAGAGTGGTGATGAACTATTGAACTCATTTATTGGAATAAAAGCATAGCAGTGAAGACATAATCCACATATCACAAGCTTACTTGAAATAGAGTAACCCTTTTTATAGGTAATACCCGCCTGAGTACTGTGGAGCTCAAAGAAGAAGGAGGACCTTATCCAATCCTCATCAAGTTAGTATTTTTATTGCAAACTTAAGGCCCTATATTTTATGAAATCAAGTCCATACTTTGTTAAGTTTGCACCTACAAGATTTAGACCTAACAGATATTTCTTTAACAATATTTCAAATCAAAGTGCCTTAGGGTTGACCAAACATTCACAAAGCTAATTTGGTGTCAAACAACTATTTTTTAAAAGATATATTAGATCTTTGATTTATTTATTACTTTTTAACATTTTAATATTTTTGTAAGAAATAAGTGGGATTCACTTGATGCCATTGGATCCATCTATTGCAACATGCGTCAGTAGAGGTCTACATAAAAATTCAAGGATGATCTTGAGCATAATAGAAAGTGTCTAAAATAATTTGAGGGTGATCTCAACCATGTTGGGAAATGTCCAAAGTAGTCCAGAGGTGATAGAAGTGACAAAAAATAGAAAATAAATCTAATTTTTAAATATTTTTTATGCTCTAATAAATCATATTATTTGAGGTATTGGGAGTAGATTTTAGGACAAAAAGTTTCGTTAGTCCCTTTTATGGATAGTGGAAGGAATTATTGATATCTAGAGATACAATTTTAAGGGAATAAAATGATATCTAGCTTCAATATCTTTCCAACAATGTAAGTGGTTTTAAATTCTGAGCTATGAGAAAAAAATTATGACTCTACCAAGTTGGGGGATCTAAACTTCTTGTTTTCTAAAATTTGTAATTTTGTTTATTATTTTATTCCCTAAAACTCTTTAATTCAAATTTGTTGAAACCCAGAGGCTATTGGGATCCCATATATGTGTAATTTTATTTATTGGTGTATGCTCTAAAGCTCTAAAATTTAAATTGGTTGGAGTCTTCAAACTATTGGGCTTTTGGAAATGTGTATAAAATACATTTTGAATAAAATAATGGAGACTATTTTATTCATAGAACTCTTTCTTTGAATTTTGGTGTTGTCCATTTTCACAATTCTTATAGGTTTTTTCTTACCTTGTATTATTTATGAACTCACTACTCAATTCATATTACCATCTCAAATAAATTTATGTACAATGCACCTTATGACTTTTTGAAACTTCATTTTAACTTCTATTAGAAAATAATATAAATTGGCATGTTAGACAAGACAACTTTGTCCATATTTATCTTCCCAACTATCAGCAAGAAATGGCACTTCCATGTCCTTGATTTTTATTTCCATGTATACATGTAGTCTTTGTCCAAATATTAATTTAAATTGCACCTTGGAACAAAGTAATCCTTGTACATTTACATTTGAAATTCACAATCATGAACCCTAAAATTGAGGCTATTTTGTATGGTGTGATACTTCCTTTTTATTGAAATAAATTCTAGACTTTTCAATGTTGATCAGCTATCAAGAATAGAAAATATGTTTTTTCATCATATTCTTAATCATTTTTTCTTCTTCCATGATTATAGCTCCATATAGAAGGGCATTCTCTATTAATTATCATTGAGAAAAAATAGACATGTCTTTTGCAATCATAGTTCATTTCCACCTACCATCATTGCCTTATTTTAAAATACTCCTTTCCAAAGCATCAACATTAGCACAAAAAAAAATGAAGCTAGTAGGTCTCTCTATTTGAGGCTACAATAAGTCTTAAAGTAACCACAAGGTGATAGATCATGTTATATAATCAAATGGTTAATATATATATATATATATATATGAGAATAAGCATTTGAGTCATTTTGAATAGAATCCCAATTTTTCTAATACTTTTATTATAAATATCTAGCTCACATGATCATATTCCTTGCTTATATTAAACTTGATTATCAATTTCCTTTGATTTAATTTTTTATTGAATGCAATATTTATTGAGAAAGTGTCGTTCAATCAATTATGCTCCTCCCTAGGATGAATCTACTTGTTGGAAACCCGTGATTTTTTTGGAGGGATTTAACTTTTTTAGCAATATATTTTGAGATATGCTTGTAGATGGTATAGCATAATAATATTATATGGTAGTCCGTAAAAGAGAAGAAAATCATTTTCATAGGAATGAGTTCGATATTGGTGTTTTCGAATGCTTCTATAAATTTACTTGAACTTCTTGAACCTTCCTACACCATCAAAGGTTTTGTTCACATAATGTTCTAGCATAGTTGGTAGAAAAGTGCATGTAAACCATTTGGAGTAGGAGCATTTTTTATGAATTCATAATATGCCTACTTAACTTTTTCTACAAAAATTGAAGCCTTGAGCCATTTTTAATAAATTTTATTTAGTAATCAAGGTACAAAGTTCAATATACATCATAGTCAGGGAATCCATGACCATTGATTTTGAATATCAAATTTCTTTATAGTAAGTTTTAATCTAAGGAATTAATTTTTTTTTAATGAATGAAGGACATTTGTTAAGTTGTGAAATAAATTGTGTTTCATTTCCACTTTATAACTAAATTTAACAAGAATTTGATTCATAATATAGTTCCTACCTTCCTAGTTGCTTTACATAATCAACCATTAGTTCTTTTTTTTTCTAACAATCGACTTAAAATATCCCAAATTTAATTACTTTATCATTGAGCTCCTCTATTTTATTTTCTACTCATTTTTTATCTTTGAATACTTTATTGAAAAAGTATTTATTTGAAAAATTTAATATTTTAGATGTATGATCGATTTTTTGTTCTAACCACAACTTTCTTAGAAAATATTTGAGTTCTTCACATCCAAGACACATTTTCTCAAAAATCTAAATTGGCTAATGGTACGATGTTTTCCTTCCATAATCTCAAAAAAATTGGGCAATGGTTCATTCATGAAATTGGTTTAACCTAACATTTCATTTTTCATTTTTAGCAATTCAATTTGTGGAAATAAAGTATTGCTTGAGCCTCTCAACTACATTTTCATAGATCATGGCCTTTTCTTATTCATATGAACAACCCATTTGATGGTGTGACATTAGACATATTTGCATGACAAATTAAATCTTCAAAATTAATTTGTGATTGTGATGGGGTATTCAACCTATTATCTGTCTCTAGTGTTAAGATTATATATAAATCTCCACCTAATATAGAAAGATCTCATTACAAAAATTAATTTTCAACCTAATACTTGTCCATCCATTCCTCATCTTTATTTTTTTTTACTAGACCATATATATTGAATAGAGTAAATATTCCTTGACAAGTTTCCAACTTATTATAGAGATGATAAGGATTATTTTGAGCAAAGAAGGATTGAAGAGTATTTTCAATCCACTAGTAGTCTTGGGGGTATTAACAAAGTATCCAGAGTCATTCTTTACAATGCTTGAGGAAAGTATCTTACTCTATGCTTTTTAATTGTATTCCTTGCAATATCATTGTGTATGCTTTTGCAATTTTAGAAAATATTTTTAATTTGCTATAGTTAGAATGTATGTCTTCTACAACCCTAAAATATACCTTTGAGATATAACTTGAGTAAGAAGAGGGGTATAATGAATGTAGTGCTGGTTTTGGATTACTATTTCTTCCACCATAACTAAAATCATTTTATAATTTTAGTTGATTTCATATTATTTTAATCTATACTATTTTAGCAATATATATGACTTATAGATGTTGATTCTATTATATTTCATAGGATCTAATATTTTGAATCATCCCTAGAAGTATGGGAAAGTCTCTGGGCAGCTTATTAATTGGAGAAAGTCTGAGATTTTTTTCTTCAATACTCCCCTGAAGGAACAAGTGAAGATCAAAAAAATCTTAGGCATGAAAATAGGACTTCTCCCCAACAAATATCTTGGCATTACTATCTTCACAGGTAGTAATAAGTCTAAGCTTTGGAAGGATTTAGTCAGCAAATGTCTTAAGCGAATGGATGGGTGGAAAGGGAAGTGTCTTTCCTCTGGTGGTAGGATCTTGATGCTTCAAACAATGATCTCTGCTATCCCTATTTATTCTATGATGTGTATGGATATCCCCAAAAAAAGCCTTAAGGTGGTGGAAGCTAAGATGAGGAAGTTTTTCTGGTGTGGTTCAAAGGAGGAGGATAAGATTCCCTTGGTTTCATGGGAAAAGATATGTAAACCCAAAGCTTGCGATGGGGTAGGTATTAGGAATTGGCAAATTATGAATAAAGCCTTAGGGACCAAAATGGTTTGGAGTATGTATAGTAATCATTTGTGCTATTGGGTCAGAATACTCTAAGATAAGTATCTAGACTCACCAAATAGTAAAAGGGTCTTCACTATCAGAGACCCCCCTCATGGGTTGACCATATGGAACTTTTTGTTATCTTGTAGACCTGTGATTTGTGATCACATTTCATGGCAGATCTGCAATGGTAGTGAGGCCCAGTTTTGGGATGACTCTTGGAATGGTCTCCCAGCTTTGAAGGATGCTCAAGTTATCTCCCAGCTGAAGGTGTAATTTGAATCCAAATGGGGGTCAAAAGTCAGGGACTATCTAGAAGTTGCAAATAGTGTTGAAGGGGAGATTTGGAGGTGGAAATTGATAGATAATGAGGATCTTTATATGCAACAGAAGGAGCTTATGATGGGTATTTTGAATAGCAGATCGGTCACTATTACTGGACAGTGTGATAGGATCAGGTGGTGTGGGTCTCATTTAGGAGACTACTCTGTTAAGCTGGGATATGTTTTGTTGGATGTAAATGATGCCACCTAGTTCTCTTCACAAGATCTTTGTTGGAAAAATGATTTATTATCCAAAGCAAGTGTTTTTGCATTGTTGGCATGTAAAGGAAGGATCCTGACTATAGAAAGAAGGAAAAGATTAGGTTTGAAAGGACCTACTAGGTGTGCCCTCTGTGAATGTAAGGAGGAATCAATAGATCATTTGTTGATTCAATATGGGTTTTCTAAACAATATTGGAATTTTGTGCAACAAAAACTAAACTGCCAAGGTGCAAGGGCAAACACTATATAGAAGGTTTTTTATGGATGGCCCCAGGTGGTTAGGAAATCAACCTTATTAGGTATATGGTCAATTACTCCACCCTTGGTTGTGTGGGAGCTGTGGAAAGAATGTAATAGGTATATTTTTAGAGATGAAAAGGAATCTATACAAAGGTTCACAATGAGATTGCAACATGCAATTGAGGAGGTGGTAAGCATGTCAGCTACTAGGAGACAATTTATGAAGATACCTTCCACAAAAGAGGATAGGGATATCCAATTACAATGGTTAGGAATTAGAATTTCCTCCCCTATTGGTGCTCTAGTTACTAGGAAAAGATTGGTGGTCAAGGATAAAATTTATTGGAGCCCGCTGGAGGAGGGCTGGATGAAGCCAAACTTTGATGGGGCACCTAAGAACAACCCAGGTAGGAGTGGTATTGGGGTGACTTTTTGAAATAGTGATGGTAACATTATTCTAACTGCTTCAAAAAGATGTGAGGATGGCACTAACAACATGGCTGAATGCAAAGCAGCACTCCTAGTTGTTAGACTTGGAAAACAATATGGCTTTAGTAGATTATATTTGGAAGGGGATTCTTTGCTAGTAGTCCAAGAAATTTCCAATTTGTCCATAAATGCTTGGCATTTAGAGAATGAGATTATGTTAATCAGAGAATTTTTATCGACATTGGACAACTATAAGGTCACTCATAAAAAGGGAGGGCAATTTGGAAGCGGACATACTTCCAAAGCAAATGGTGGATTGTTTAGATGTTGGGGACCTTATGGTTGATGATTTTAATTCACATCATGGCCCGAAGCAGTAAGTGGTCATGTTGTCATGACATCATGAAGGCTTATGTCAAATTCCTACGACATACGATGTGTTGCCTTTTTCATCATTTCTTGAGCAAGTTGCATCTAATTGCAGGAACATGAGAAAGTGAATTATGTTTGGAAATGACAGCGGTTACAAATTGATGAAGCAATGATGTTTGGAATGCTTTTGAAAGTGTTTGATGTACGGCGACAGATGAGCTTTTAAAGCATGACCGATGGTTTTCCCCTTTGGTGGTGTCTCTTTTTTGTTTGTGTTGGTGTGCTTTCTGTTTATAGCTAAACGTGGACCTCTAATCCAACCATAAACACAACATAGTCATTGCTTGATCATCAAATCATGAAGAAGAGTATGAATTACTCAATTTGAGGATTCTATCAATTCGACTTGTTGCCTCCTAATTAACTGGGGTGTTTGAATTTCTCTTAGATTGGAGAGCCAACAACCGAAAGACCAAGCTAATACAGAGGATTTTTCAAAGCTTGAAAGATGAACAAAAATGAAATCAATCTAATATGAATGTGCAATTTAATCTAAGAATGAAGATGAAATCTTTAAGCTAAGAATTGAAGTGCATATTTTACTCTAAAAGCTTGAAATGAGATATAAGAATTACTCTAAAAACACATAAGCAAACTAATAACTATGCAAAATGCCATTAAATTAGAATGAGAAGGTACTCTAATTATGCAATAAAGCTTGAAAACATGAAAGTTGAGACTAAAATTGGCTATAGTTTTGTTACTCTCACAAATTGCCTTTTTTTGAATGAAGGAGAAGGTTCATAATATAGACAAACCCGGGGAGAGAATGAAGAGGTTCTTGAAATGTAACGGTTGACTCTTCATTCCCCCTTGAGACAAATATTAAGGAATTACTTAACTAAAAGAATGCATTTTTTCCACATATGGGTGACCTTTTGAGTAATTTGAATTATTAATTCAAATAAAGGTGTCCATTCAAATAACTAAGTAATTATTAATTCCTTTATGTGTACTAGCTAAAGGGGGTGGGTTTTAATTTAATTAAAAGAACTTAGGACTTTAGAATTAAATTAATTTATCATAGGGATTATTTAGCTAATAAAGTCGAAGACTTAGGAATTAATTATAGTGTGAGATTAATGCAAATTTAGGTCTTTTGCAATTGACATCTAGTCAAATAAATTCAGGTAGGAGAGAGAAAATTGCCTAGCAAAGTAGGACTTTGATGATGTAGAAATTTGAGGAATGCACTAAAATTGATTGAAATTGTAAGGTGCCAATTTTGGGGTATTACATTTGCCCCTCTTTGAATCGATGTGCGAATAGCGTATTGATTCAAAGAATAGTCTGATGTGACAAATGAGTGAAGATTTCAAAAGTCTAGGTTAGATTGCCAAGACACAGATCAGAAGGAAGCATGATTCTCTGAAGTCTAAGTTAGATTACGAAGACAACGGTCCAAAAAAGAACCAAAATAAGGGTTAGATTGCCCCAATACCGATTGATTGAAGGGTCACTGATGCAGACTTAGGACTAATCTCCAGAATCAAGGTTAGATTGCCCCAATACAAAGGTTAATCTTCTGAGACCCAAGTTAGATTTCCCAGATAACGGTCCAAAAGAGATTTTGAGAGCCATCTCCAAAACGAAGCTTGACTCTCAAGAATTAGGGTTAGATTGCCCCAATACCCAATCAGATTTCAAGAACCATCTCCAGAACGAAGCTTGATCCTTGACTATCCGAGTTAGATTTCTCAGATACATAAAAGATAGATGATAAGATAACAAGATGAGAGGCACAAAGATGCCCCTAGCGATGAGAACTGATGATTCAGATCAGACTGATTCAAGAATTGATTCGACAAGATTCAATGATACAATCATCCTGCCCCCTCAGGAGTGAAATCAAAAGATGACATGTCAGAAAGATGATTGATAGTAAGAGGTTGTAGGGAAAGATAAGATCGAAGATCCAGAGGAATTCAAAATAGATTAAGGAAGCATCGAGAAGATGCAGAATAGATTTGGAGCAATAAAGTGGTCCTGTTGACCAAGTTTGACCATGGTTGACTAGATTTGACTAGATTTGACTTTGATGAAAAGATTGAAGATCTCTAGAACATGATGAAGAGAGGAGAATTTGGCAGGAAAATGATGCCAGAAGACTGACTGCACAAGTGTCCGATCCCAAAGGATTCCAAAATTTAAAACATGATTTTGAGACATCTAGAAATGTCAGATTTTGATTTTGATCCCGAAAATGGATTTAGAACGGTCGATTTAGCCAAGGGTGTAATTTTTGTGCAAAACAGACCATTTTTTAAAATTAGGTCAAAAGTTATATAAGGCCTAGAGGGGTCATTTTCAATTCATTATTCACTTTGTCTTCTTACGTTTTGAGAGCTCTAAGCGAGATGGAGGGAGTTCCTATGCACACACACCATTTTGAGTGCTCCCGATGACACGCCCGGCCACCAGAGTATGACCCACCTGTGAGTAGTCGATAATCCTCCTGCATTTCAATTTGTACTACTTTCATAGGTCGATTTAGGCTAGATTTGACAACTTTAGCTCTTGTTCTTCCAATCTCGCATGAGGAAATAGTTTCCTTGCATCTACCTAGGTCACCTCTCATGCGAGAAAATGGTTTCCTCGTGCAGCCTAGGGCTTCCTTGTCTGGGGCCTATCTATAGTCTCACACGAAGCATTAGCTCATGTCATGTGAAATTTCTTCTTCTTGTGCAGGAAGAGATCTTGTCTCATGTGAGGGAACAGTTTCCTTGCACGGGAAACTATTGTAGCATTTTAGAACCTTAAACCAATTCTGTATAAAATCAACTAATTAAAACATTCCAAAGTCCTGTTAGGATAGATGTGTAGCCTCATTTGTTGGTATTACTTTGAGAAACCCTCATGTTGAGATATTAATCCAATGTCATCAATTGCATTGCAGGTTGACCTTCCTGATGTCACATTCTAGTCACACCACCCCACCATCACTACACTAGTCCAAAGGTTGACAGATGTTGAGAGTGCCCACATTGATAGGCTAGGACTGAGTTACTTGCATGATATACCCTATATTCGGGTAAATCACTATCTTCTGGGTGCACTTGTAGAGAATTTCCATCCAAAGATGAACACCTTTCATTTGTTGATGAGGGAGATGATAGTCACTCCCAAGAACATCTACTGGATACTGAGGGTCCCCTTCCACAGCACTCAGATTGAGTACGATGTTCAGTCATGGGCAGGTACACTAGCATTGAGGGCCATGTTCCACGATGACTTAGTGATGGGCCGGGCCATCTCCTGGGAGGACTCGATCCACATATATGGAGCCGGTCATGGATTAGTGGTCATCTTGGCTTGCTTCTTGAGCTACTACCTGGTACCTGATCAAGGGCAGCACGGTCTTGAGTGTGGATGGGGGTTGATGTTGTAGAGCATGCTAGCTAGACTAGCAGTCAGATTTGGATGGGTGAGTGTATGCTCACCCAGATTTACCATGAGCTACATGAGATTGCATATCAAAATGTGAGGACCATGGCAGATGGAGTCTTTATCTTACAGATCTAGACCTGGGAGCATCTCCCTATTTGCAAGCCAATATTCCATGATACACGGTAGCAACTAGAGCCATACATATACAAGTACGTAGGTCCGATGACTCAACCATTGCTGGGTAAGACAGAGTAGTGGTGTGGTCAGATTCATGACATGGCAGTAGTTGTTTGGAAACCTTGAATTGCTACTAAGTCTTGAGATGATGATCCACATGAGCTGTCACATATGTTCATCTCGTGTCTAGTGATTGGGCATAGTGTTTCTGTCACTGAGTGCTTTGTGCTCATACAAGTGATGAGACAGTTCGAGAGACAGTAGGACATCTCCCAGGAGTACTACCCCTATGCCTGCCTCATCGATGAGGTGAAGAAGGGGTGGTACCCTAGATTAGATCCAAGTAGGTGTGCTATTAAGGCCAGGGTACCTACAGCATGATGGGATTACATGGTGGATGTCACCAATGCAGGGATGATGCCTACAAACTGAGACCACTTCTTGGTGCACCCATTCCCTAGGTTTACAGATCTTGTCGGCATGGGGTAGGGAGCATAGCAGCAGCCCGTATAGGAGGATCTTGCAAAATAGTAGCAGCAGGTACCTGCCCAGCAATAGATACCATAGTAGGGACCACAACAGTAGTAGAAGTAGAGGGCACCGAGGCTGAGGATAGGACAAGTGGATATTCCTGCCAGGACTATGGGGTTAGACTCAAGTGCTGGGAGAATTAGATCTCAGTAGAGGTCCACGAGGCAAAGGATGGGAGATACCTCATCGCAAACGCCTCCTAGAGATGATATGGATATGTAGGATGTTCCTATAGGAGCATAGGCACCACAGCTACAGGAGGCTCGTAGGAAGATCTGAGAGAGGCTCAGGAAGGTACAGCATGAGAGGGATGACTACCACACATGATTCATCATATAGGAGAGCCACGTAGCTGATCAAGAGCGGGAGATTAGAGAGCTCTGAGATGATCTAGCGAGGTCGCGACTGGAGACCAGATATGAGGCCGCTCAAGAAGCCTATTATTATGCAACATATGTTGGGGTTGTTCCAGATCTATCAAAGTAGGTGCCTCTATTTGTTGAGTACGCCAGAGCACCATAGGGACTTCCACCGCAGGCACCACCATAAGAACCTTCACAATGACCGATGCCTCCTCTACAGAAACTGATGCCACCTCCTCAGGGACTAGCATAGGGACCACCATCGTAGGCACCTCCACCTCCACCTCCTCTAGGTGGTAGTTGGTCATGATGTACATATATATTTTTGTAGCCCATTTTTGATACTGTGCTCGAGTAGCGCTCTTCTTTTGTACATGAAATTGATTCGACCAATATATATATGAGGTCAACATTTTGATATCATTGTACTTATTTATTTATTGCTTTAATGTTCATGTTTTATGAGATCTTTCCTAGGTGATTTAGATGTATGGATTAGATATGTATGAGATACACATGCTTTCTTCCAAAATATAAATATACAATGTTTCATTTTATGATGGTATATGAATATGCAATGTGAAATGATGTAGAATGTATGCATATAGTGAATGAAATGTAGAGTGTAATGTATGATTTGAGTTATGCCTATAATGAATGCACATGTTATGGATATGTAAAATGTATGCATATGGATTTATGATAATGCAATGAATATGCAATGTATGTGGTACTAATCATCTCATGCAGGATTTTGCAATATATGATAGGTACTAATCAAAAGGATATTCGCAGATCAAGAACGAGGACCAGACACTTGTGCAACCAAGAGGAACCCAGGACAAAATATGAGAACCTTTGATAAGAAGACAATCAAGAGAGCACCAAAACATCATCTCAATGCAATCCTAGAATGAAAAATGCAAGCCTAAACTAGATGCAGCCCTAGGATTCAGTTGTTGGACTCATCGCACTGTCATAATAGAGCCTTTAGGTTTGGACAATCACAAGATGTCATACAACTCTCACTGACATTGCAATCATGAGAATATGAATATGACATAAGTCTTAGATTTGTCAGAATGAGATGTAAGCATTAAGTCACAAGAAGCTAGAATGACCTAAACACCTATTCCTTTTGATTTAGCAAGTTAACATAAGCATTAAAGCATAGCTTCTAGAATGACTAGAATGTTGCTTGCATACAAACATGCCAAACACATGAGAGTTCCTTCCTTTTTCTAGGTGAAAGATAAGCATTTCAAAGGTGCTCACAGTAACCCTTATGTTTACTTAGTAAGACGAGCGTTTGCAATTTCACTTGTAGCAAAAAGAAGTCACTCAAAAGACAAGGAGAAGAACCAACCTCACCAAAGCATCTATATAAAAGGAGTTGAGGTACACATGGCCATCCAACATGAGATGAAGGCTCTCACAATGGACACCCCTCTTAGATGGATTCTTTGGATCATTGGAACTAAACCACCAAAAAGAAAGCAAGAAAACATAAACCAAAAGAACAAGCACTCAAAGAAAAGCTCAGCATGCTTCAGAGAACTACAAATCCAGTTTAAGTTTAAGTTTTTGTTCAAGAAGATCGAAGCTAGATCAAAAGTACAGTATGAGAAATCACTACTAGATGACGATAGTAGGCAGACACAGTGTGAACCACTGGTGACTATCGCGAGAGATAGGAGGTCTCAAGGAGATATTGGAGCATGGAACAAGTATCGGCAAGAAGACATAGTGAGAAATGCTGGTGACCGATACAAGAGAGATCCTCCAGGAGAGGAATCTCAGAGATACTAGTGAAACATCAGCAGGTAAACACAATGAGAACCACTAGTGACTAATGTAAAGGGGATCCTCAAAAAGAAAGATCTAAGAGAGAGCTAGGTATTAGTAGGTAGACATAGTGAGAATCACTGGTGACTGATATGCAAAAGATTCTCAAGGAGAGAAATCTCAAAACTAGCTAGGCATCAGTAGGCAGACACAGTGAGAACCACTAGTGACTGATGCAAGAAAGCATCTCCGAAAGCAATAGGACAATGCCCCTAGACCAGGAAGGTGCCCCCAAGTGTGACCAGTTCCAATCCATGAAGAGTCAACCAAAATCTCAAGGAATAACTAAAAGTGAAAGCATGAGCTAGAAACCAAAGCGAGAAACGAACTAAAGCAAGAAACAAGCTAAAGAAGGAAAGTGAGGAAAGAAAACTAAAGCTAACAAGCAAACTAGAAGAGCCAAATGGTGCTAAGATGAGATATATCTTCAGGAAACAAGAGGCGCATGTTTACCAAGTTTTTACCATCTTGGTAGAGATTCTATTTTTGCTACCATGATGCCTGTTTACCAGGTTTTCATCAATGACACATTTTTCTTCTTTTTCAAGTTTTTTGTACTTTTCTTTTTTTCTAATTTTTTTGTCTTTTTTATCTTGTCATTTTTTTGTATTTTTCAAATTTATTTTTTTTTTTGGATTTTTCAAAAAAATAAATAAAAATTGAGTATTATCAAGGCACCTGTTTACTAGGTTTTCACTAGGATAATAGATACATCAAACTGCCTGTTTACCAGGTTTTCACTAAGATGATCATTTTTTCAGGACATTTTGCAATTTTTAGGATTTTTGACAATATATCTTTTTTTTGGATTTTTTCAAGATCAATAAATATGTATAGGAGCATGTAGAGAATGTCAATTGTAGAACTTCTTCAGATGAAGAGTGTTGTTTGACTCTTTGAGTTTCTCTCCTTCAATGGTGGAGAGTTGATATGCGCTAGAACCAAATGCTACAGTAATAATGTAGGGACCAAGCCAGTTTGGTTCAAACTTCCCTTTCTGGACCCACTATTGCTGATTTTTGGGGTTTTCTCTAAGGACAAGATCACCCACCTAGAATTCCCTTTGTCTGACTTTCTTATTGTAGGCCTTGGACATTCTTTTCTAGTATGCTCGAAGATGATCAAATTCCACCTTCCGACGTTCATCTAGTAATTCAAACTCTTGTAGCTGGGATATTCTATTTTCTTCATCAGTGATGAGGCCTCTGAAAGAGACTTGCAATGTAGGAATCTCGACCATAATAGGCAATACTACATCTACTCCATAGACTAAGGTGAAGGGCATGGCCCCCATTCGTGTCTGAATACTCATTTTGTAGGCCCACAAGGCCAAATTAATCTAGAGGTGCCAATCCCTACTAGATTTATGAACTGTTCTGTGTAAGATTTTGAGAATTGTCTTATTAGAAGCTTCTGCTTGTCCATTACCGTGAGGATAATAGATAGATGACTAATGTTGAATGATCCTAAATTTGGTGCATAACTCTTTCAAGTCCTTGTTTTTAAATTGTCCCCCATTGTCAGTTATAATTAATGAGGGTACACCATATAATTCAGTATAAACATAGCCACATACTTGCCATCAGCTATAGTCAGAGGGACCGCCTCAATCCACTTAGTAAAGTAATATGTGGCGGTGATGATGAATTTGTGCCCTTTGGAAGAAGACGAGTGAATTTTACCTACCAAGTCAAAGGCCCATTGATGAAATGGCCAGAAACTAATGAAAGGGATAAGTTCTTTAGCAGGAGCATGGATCAGATTTCTATGATATTGGCACTACTTGCAAGCCTTGACATATTGAATAGTTTCTTTCTCCATATCAAGCCAGTAGTAACTGGCTCTAATAAGCTTACGAGCTAACGTCAAACCACTTGAATGAGACCCAGAGATACCTTCGTGTACCTCAGCTAATGCATGCTTGGACTCATTTGGTTCTAGACACCTAAGGAGGATACCGTCTAGTCCCCATCTATAAAAGTCATTTGCTATGATGACATACCATGAAGCATTACAAATTAGGTGACATTTTTCATTCCAAGAGTAGGTGTCAGGAATGATTTGGTCATAGAGGTAGGAATAGATGTGGTGGTAGTGGGATGAAACATGTTTAATGACTGAATAGATCATCCTGGATTCGGGCATGTCATAGGCTGGGTAGCATAAAGTCTCCACCAGGAATTCATGTCTAAAATCATTTTCTGGCATTTGTAACATTGAAGCAAGAGTGGCCATAGCATTAGCTAGTTTATTATCTACCCTTGGAATTTGTTGGAAGGAAATGTGTGTAAAATACTGTTTGAGATCATCTACCATTCATTTGTAGGGCACTAGCTTGTCATCCTTTGTTTGATAGATATCATTAACTTGGTTGATGACTAACTAAGAGTCTCCAAAGACTTTGAGCTCATCCACACGCCATTCAATGGCTATCTTCATACCGTTGATGAGAGCTTCATATTCAACAATGTTGTTTGTGTAGGGAAATGACATTTTATAAGCTTTAGGCAATGAGTATCTTTGAGGTGTTATAAATAGAATGCTTGCACCTAATCCTTGATGAGTGAATGATCCATCAAAGAACATGCTCCAAGCCTGATGCATAAGAAGCATGATGGATTCATCTAGGAATTCAATATTTAAAGGTTGGTGATCTTTCAGAGGAGCTTCTGCCAACTGATCAGCAATTTCTTGCCCTTTGATAGCTTTTCTTTTCACATACTCAATGTAAAATTCACTGAGTATCATAACCCATTTTGCTAGTCTACCCGTGAGGGCAGCCTTACTCACTAAATACTTTAGTGGATCAATTTTTGCAATGAGCTTTGTAGTGTGAGCGAGCATATAATGCTGCAACTTTTGTGATGCAAACACTACTGCTAAGAAAGCCTTTTCAATGATAGAGTAATTCATTTCATAAGATACCAATGTCCTGTTGATATAATAAATGGCTCTCTCTTTATTGTTCTGATCCTCTTGAGCTAGGAGAGCACCCAAAGATGTGTTCATGGCTGAGATGTAGAGTATGAGTGGCTTCCCATGGATATGAGGCATCAATATAGGTGGATTGGTAAGATACTATTTAATTTGAGTGAGCCCTTTGTCACATTCCTCAATCCATTCATACATCACACCCTTATGCAAAGTTTTAGTGAACGGTTGTGACTTGTCAGCCAACTGTGAAATGAAGTGCCAGATAGATTGTAGCCTTCCCTGAAGTCCCCTCATTTGAATGATATTCTTAGGTGGAGGCATTTCCATAATAGCTTGCACCTTTTCTGGATCAACCTCTATACCCTTAGCTAAAATAATGTAACCCAAGAGTTTTCTGGAAGTGACACCGAATGCACATTTTTGGGGATTAAGTCTGAGACTAAATTGTTCCATGCAATCAAGAATGGGATCCAAATCTACAAGATGAGTTTTTCACTGCATACTTTTGGTTAAGGTTTCATCTACATAGTCCTCCATTGTTTTATGCATCATATCATGGAAAATAGTAGTGACCGCTCTCTAATAAGTCGCTCCAACATTCTTAAGCCCGAAGGGTATGACATTCTAGTAGAAAGTGTCCTAGGCACATGTGAAAGTGGTCTTTTCTTGATACTCTGGCACAATTTTTATTTTATTATAGCTAGAGAAGCCATCCATTAGGGAATACATCTCATAACCTGATGTCATGTCCACTATCATGTTAATATTTGGTAGTGGGAAGTCATCTTTGGAACATGCCTTATTTAGATCCTAGAGATCTATGCACACACGAATGGATTTATCATGTTTGGTGACTGGAACATGTTTGAAATCCATTCTGCATAATCAATGTCTCTTATGAAGCCATCCTTGAGGAGTTTCTCTAGTTCAGCTTCAACTAAAAGTGCCACGTGTGGATGCATCTTTCAAAGCTTCTGCTTGACATGCTTGACACTTGGTGTAATGGATAGATGATGCATGATCATATTGGGATCCAATCTAGGCATATCAGATTATGTCCATGCAAATTTTATTTTCTTGCTTTGAAAGAAGCTAGTGAACTCTTCCTTTTCTTTTGCAGACAATGGCTGTGTTAGATGAATTATTTGTGGAGTAGCCTCTGTACCCAAATTCATCGGCTATGTCAGCTCTATCAATACTGATGATCTCTCTTGAAAGTGGCTCGGAAGCATATCAAATATCTCATCCTTGGCACCTCAGAGAGGTTTTCACCCTCAGATACATCTTTTATTTTTACTATTTTTGGCTCTGATACTACCACAATATGGTTTTCACCATTAGAGCTTCTATTTTTTCTTCTTTTAATTTTTTGAATAAGATACTTGATATCTGCCTCTTTCATGTTGACACTGCATTTTATGGTGGAGGACATTACAAGTTCAATAGCATGGAGATAACAGCTAGAGCATAATCATTCTAGAATGTTAGAACTTCATTGGATGAGGAGGGGGAGTTCCATTTTATCAAATCAGGATTTTTGAGTGAGAGAGAAGTAATGGCTGGTTCAATTGCGTTCATGGTATAACCATCAAAAGCATGGATAAGTAAGTCAAGACCTAGAGCAATTTTGTCAAAAGGAGTGTTTGAATCCCTATGAGACCTAACGTTGGAAGTAGAGGACAAGTTAACATCAATGGCATCTAATTCATGCATCCTAATGCTAGACCCTTCACCTATTTCAAGAGAGTTTTCAATTGTATGCACCATGTCTATATCTTTATCATAAGTAGCATCAGACAAAGAGTCAAATTCATACTCATGGGAATTAGTACTTGATGTGGGAATTCCATTAACACTAGCTATACCCTTAGACTCATCTTCGTCTCTTATGGCATTAACAACTTGTTGAAGTTTCTCTTTCTCAAACCACTTTTGGAAGTGTGGTGGTCTATATTGTTCACCCTGGAAGTTGGGATCAGTATTTAATGTTGCTTTCCATTGATCATATGTGAACTGATGTATTGAAGAAGTCTCATCAGAATCACTATATTTTCCTACTAGATGGATAGGTATAACAGGCTCATCTAGCTCTGCAAAGAGCATAGAAAGTTCCAGAGGAATAGGATATGGAAAAGTGTCCTCCTTAGAGCTGGTCTCTGGATTTACCTCTAGATTAGCATCTTCGAATTCTAGTTCAGGTTCTTGTTCAGGTTCAGGTTCTGGCACAAACTTGTTTATCCCTAGATGAAAGGGGTTCTTTTTGAAGCCCAAGCCAGAAGTGTCTTTTGTGCGATGACCTATAGCTTCAATAGGTCTCAACAAACCATTTTTATTCATTCCTATGGGACCACTTCCTTTATAGCCGAAGCCCTTCATGATCTTGAAAGCTTTGTTGCATGGCTCTTGCTCTAAGTTTGGAGGAGGAGTAGTTGCTTCAGATGTTTCCTTTCCCTTATAGATCCAAACCTTGATAGCTCTTTCTTCATCCTCATCTTCTAATGGTGTGGAGTCCTGCACAAATGCACCATCATAAACTATTTGAGGAGATTCATTAGCAGGTTTTTTATTATCGGAAGGTCTCCCATAAGAATGTGGAGATGGAGGAAGAGTTTCCATTAATAGCACAAGCTCCATTTGATATCCTCCCATGCTGGTATCCTTAAGTTTTAGAGTCTGTTCCATATCTCTTAGTTTAGCATCATAGAACTCTGTAGATTCTCTATTAGCAAGAACACAATTATCGACTGACTGTGTGAGCGTGTTGTAGAAATAATTTGTATTTGTAGGTACCATAACTTCAGCTCCATGAAATGGGAACTTGATGCACTAGTGGTACATAGACGGAACAGCCTGCATCTCATGAATCCATGGCCTTCCTAGCAAGATATTGTATGCGAGAGGAATATCTAGGACTTGAAAAGTAACATCTCTCTTAACAGGACCAATGCAGATAGGTAGCACAACTAAGCCTTGGGATTTGCATTCTTCTTCATCATAAGCTTTGATAGTAATATTTTTGTGAGAGTCTATATAATCCTCATCATAACCTAGCTAGGTAAGCAATTTGGCAAAACAAATATTGAGACCAACACCATTGTCTATAAGCACGCGATAGACATGCTTGGGCCCTATCATGACCTCTATGTGCAAGGGAGAATTATGCGGATGACTCAAAGAGTGATCATCTTCTTTAGAGAAGGATAAATAAAGAGGTGAGGTTAAATGACCCACCATAGATTGGAACCGGTTGAGATCAAGATCTTTGGGAACATTTTCCCCAGCAAGGGCTTTATCCAGAATCTCCCTATGGGCAGGTGAGATCTTCAACAGCTCAAAAATGGTGATCTGAGCGTTGGTTCATTGGAGTTGATCCAAGATGCTATAATAGTAGTGTTAGGTGTAGGGGCTGATTTTGAGACTTTGTTGGTAGGACTAGTAGTAGGCTTATTTGTAGCTTTCTTGGGAGTGGACGTAGGAGGGTCAAGACCCTTCAAAACAACTCTTCCATGGGACTGAGTAACAACATTGGCACAATCTTGAGATTGTTCAGATTTAGAAGAACAAGATGAGGAACTATGCATGATGAAAGGAGTCCTAGATTTAGGAGCATCATTGCTCCCCTTGATGGTGATCACATTGCAATACTCAACCCCAATAGGTTCAATCATGTTGATGACATTATCATTAGCATTGTACATATAGTTAACTTTGGTGTTGGTATTATTAGCTTTAGACGACTATCATTTCTCATGAGGAGGGAAAGGATCCTTAAATGCCTAATGGTCCGAATCCTTCTTGTGATTGTGTACAACAATGTCACCATTATCAATTAGATCTTGAACTTTATGTTTCAACTAAAGACAAGTAGAAGTCTTATGACCAATGTTTTGGTGGTAGTCACAATACGCATTGTCATTTCACCAATGAGGTTGTGGTTGTGGGTCATAAAGATGCTTCTGTAAAGGAGTGAGAATCTAATTCTGCATAAGAGTTTTATAGACCACATCAAAGGGCTCTCCGAGAGGTGAATTCACACTTGGGTCAAGAGGCCCAAGGTTTATTCTTAGAGAATCTTGAAGTTTGTTGATTGTCCATTGTAGTCTTCTTAATAGCCTTAGCTGCTTGTATACTTGAGGTGAGATTAAAAATAGACTTAGAAGGCTTTGTGGACACATTATCCACCACTCCATCATTTACCACATCTCTATTTTTATTGACAGCCTTTCCTTTTTCCTTGTTCGAGGAGAACCCTTGTTTATTGTCCTTATTCAAAGTTAATTCTTCTTTCTTGACCATAAAGGCCTCTATTCTTACAGCTTGCTTAATCATGTTATCAAAATTCAAAGGACCTTGTAGTTGTACTTGATATCCAAAATTAGGAACGAGGTTATCCAAAAAGATATCAAGTTTTTCAGATTCAGGTAACTTACGAGGATACTTCGTGCAAAGTTGTCTCCATCTTTGGAGAAAGGACAAGAAAGACTCCCTATCACTATTTCAAATTACACATATCGTGAATGTTGATAGGGTGTTGAATGTTGTGAGAATAATGTTGGAGAAATAGATTAGTGATCTCATCAAAAGTCTTAATGCTAGGGAGCAATTAACAGAACCATTCCATAGCTGGCCCACCCAAGCTACGCGGAAAGAGTCTCATAAGATAAGTTTGATCATGCATAAATTCCATGGACAAGGCACCAAACTCCCTCAAATGGTCTTGGAGATCTATGGTACCCATGTACTTGTCATATTTGGGCAACTCCACTCCTTTTGGGAAAGGAGGCATGAAAAGACTCTTATCAAATGGAAAAGGACATATGCTATCCATTGTGAATTGTTGTGTGGACTTATCCTTTTCTTTTGCAAGTTGACTAATCTAGGATTGCATATTTTGAACCATCTTTTGCAACTTGGTAGTTTCAGTCTCTTCCTCTTTAGCTACAAGTGTTTCAACTTGGAAGTTTGTGGGTAATTTAGCCCCTTGTTGAGCTAACTCAAGAAAGTACACCTTTTCCTCTAGAAGGAGGATCTCCATCATTTTGATAAGACTCTTATTAGCTTTGGCAACATCTATATCATTCTAATTTATCACATCATCTTCATTACCAAGGATCTCATAAATACTCAAAATTTGATCTTGTTGCTGATCATCTTGGTTTTGATCAAATGGATGAGGGTGATAGTAATATTCTTGTCGATCGCCTTGAGATTTGTTTCAAGATTGATCATCATTGTGAGACTTATTTTGGTCATGTTGAGATTGACCATGATGTTGCTCATTTTGAGATCGAGCTTGACATTGGTCATTAGAGGATTGACCATGATACTGTTTGTTCTAAGATTGGTCATGAGTCTAGTTGTATTTTCCTTGTTGGAAATCAAAAGGATCTCCCATCTTGTCAATGTAGGATTATGCAGCAACTGAAGACTCGGTAAAAATGATATGAGTGATGTCGAAAGGGCGTAGCTAAGGTAACTTTTGGTGCATGAATAGGATCAAACAGATCAATAGATTCAAATGAGTCGATATCTTCAACGGGATCAATAGACTCAATAATAGGGGTAGTCCGAGGGAGTGGTCTCCCAAAGTTATGAAATAATGAGTTGTCTTGGAAGAATGAGTTGTCCTATTCTTGAGATGAGAAACCTGCTTACATTTCAAACAAGGGATTAAAACACTCTTGCAACACCAGAGGTGATGATTAAGATAGGCTATCTTTCAAAGTAGTCAATGAGGAACTTGAGGATCCCTCACGATGATCTATTTCTTGATCATGAAGTTTGCCTCTACCTTGACCAGTATTCTGAATGGGGAAAGTTTTTCTACTTCTAGTTGTGACAGTCATAGATGAAGATGCAACAAGAGAAGACTTGGGATAATGCTAGACTCTGTCTCTAAGACAACAAAAAGGAGATAAATGGCTAGAACAGCCAAGAAGCGAGATGAACCTAGCACAAATCGTCAAGAGAGTGGCTAGAACAACTGAGATAAGACTATTGTGAAGTGAGGTACCAAAGCACAAAGAGATAAGGTAAACCAAAGAGAGACAAAATGAGTCAAAGAAAAGATTGATTAGTTCCCAACTCAAGACACCTAGTTTCTGACAGTGAACAATAGGAAAATAGACAAACAGACCTCAGACAGAAAGCAGATTGGGTAGAAGTTTGACCAGTCAATAGGAATTCAATCGCTATTTTTGAAATCTGGATACAGGTTCACATGATAAAGCACCAGGCCATGCAAGAAAACACCAAACTTTACGTGAGAGAATGAAACTTCACAAGGAAATGCTCTGAAAAGTGAAACTTTGCATGGGAAAAATCCAAGTTTTGACAGTTCAACACATTTTTCAAGGTAAAAATTCAAGTTCTAAGATACAACTTGAACTATTTTCTGACTAAAAATCTAGTTTTGAGACAAGTTTGAAGGAGAATTTAAACAACAATCTTGGTTTGAGGGTTTAAAGCATTCGTTTACAAACATGAAGGTTTAGATCAAGCAGTTGTGATACAAGAAGTAGTCGTTAATAGACCTACCAAGGACAAAGTAACTTGGTAGTATCATGAGAGTCTTTGTTTTAATCATGATTGGACAAGTTTAAGACTCGATAAAAAACACATAGTTATCCCTACAAAAAAAATGGTGAGAAGACAAAACCTTTTCCCTACTGCTTATGCGCATGCATGCACCTCACATAGTCGTGTCACCCCCCTAGAGGGCGCCCATGTTTTTGGTGTTTCCAAGGACTCAATAGTATATGTTCAAAGCTTACCCTTGTGGCAG
>BSBK01007336.1:0-105000 GCA_027943335.1 Chamaecyparis obtusa | reverse complement strand
AGTGACTAAGAAGACATAATTAAATATACTTAAAATTAGACCCATTGAGTAAATTGTGACCCATTACTTGACCTAATTTTTAACCTATTACCTGACCCTAATATGAGTAATAAGACCCAAATTATGACCTAATATCATTAATAAGATGGGTTTTAAAGACATAATTAGACCTAATACTTGACCAATTAAACACCCTAATAAGACATGTGTAACTAGTCTCAGTATACCTAATATGAGTTTGAGGACCCCTTAAGACCTAATTAGACCTTTAATTAAGACTAATTAACACCTGATATCATGAGTAATAGGACCCTGCTAGTACACCTAATATGAGCAATATGATCCCTTAGGCATAATTAGACTAATTAACTCATAACAAGACCTTTAAATTATACCTAATTTTATACTATTTAATTTACCTTTAAATACATGTGAGTAATACATACCTAATATAAGTAATAGGAATTAATATTGAATAGTAATAATTTGCCTACTTAGGGACATATTTATGAACTTAATAGGACCCCTTAGATCAAATTTAAAGTCATAATAGCTTGCCCTAATTATCTATACATACAATATGAGTAATAGTCCACCCCTTCTAACCTTTCGACATAATTAGATCGAATTTAAAGACTAATTAACACCTAATATACTCAAGTACTACATGACCCTTTAAGATTAATTAGACTTAATACATGTACTTAATATGAGCTCTTAAGACCAAAGTAGACCTATTAGTTCACCTAATTAGACCCAATTAAATGTATTACAACCTAATTAGACCTAGATAAGACCTATTACAATGGAATTACACCTAATTAGCACCTAAATAGACCCAAATAGACCTATTAGGACCTAATTCGACCAAATTAGACTTATTAGGACCTAATTTAATAGGTCCAATTAAACCAATTATGTCCTAATTAAACCTATTAGGACCTATGATAGGTTATATCACCCCATTAGACCCCACTATGAGTAACATGACCCCTTAAGACCTATATTAAAGCACCTAATTAGACCTATTAGTACCTAATTAGACCCAATTAGTTGTTATGACCTAATTAGACCTATTAGGACCTATAATACATGAACTATATGACCCCTTTAATACTGAATTAGACCCACTATGAATGTTATGTCCCCCTTAAGACTTATTAGTGCTATCACCTAATTAGACCCAATTAGATCAATTGGGACCTAATCACACCCAATTAGACCTAATTATACCTAATTTAACCTATTACATACAGGTAATTGGACCTATTAGGACCTATGATAGGTTATATGACCCTTTAAAACTCCATTAGATAGGTATTAAAATGTAATTTACATTTAAACATGTAATTTATGTAATTGATTTTACTTTCAAATAATGTACAGTGAAATGCATGCATAGTATTTAATTTTATTTTTATTTAAATTAGGAAAGCATATGTATGTATATGTAGAAAAGTTATTTGACAGTAAATAAAATCTTTCAGGTACATACATATTCTCTCTCTATCAGACATTATTACACATCACACATGGGCAGATGCATCGATTCCCCCTACAGAACTATTTTCATGCACTAATAGAGAGATTCAACGGCTGCAAGAATCTATAAATAATCCTTCTAGCTCTACTGTCTATAAGAGCACATGTCATTCCATCCTTAATAGCTTGATTAGCATTAGGGATGACATTCATGGCACCACTCCATATGCCCTAGATATTATAGAGTCAATACTTGCTCAGAAAAGACAAGAGGTTGGCTCTGGTCTTTCTCTTAAGGAGGTATAGGCTTTAGTGCCTAAAGCCACCCTGAAAGAGGAAATTTTCCCATCTTATGTAGATAAAAATTATGTGAAGGGATATCAGGTTACCAGGTGTGCTGATCCTGCTATATCAGCATTGATATACCCTAGATTTCTAGCTACCTATGGTCGTTATCCGAATAATGACCAAATTCCACTATACTTTGCACAGTAGATTTTTGCTGAGGTTCATTTAGGTCATGTTGTTAATTACACTGATTTTCCAACACATCTAGGACAGGGGCGTGGCAGGCTTGCTAATAGAGATTGTTATCATCGAGCTGATTGATAGAGACTAGTACACAGGGCTATTGTTGGTCAGAGGGAACCTACTATAGCTCCTTCATTGGGCCCTATTGCAGATGATTTTATTCGTAGCACCTAGTTGCGAGCTGTGATTGATAGTGTGGGGGACATTGTAGCAGCTGCCACATCCATATCTAGTGATCAAGTTGGTCAGTACCTGATGTCCCATCGACACTCCAGATCGTCAGGTGGAGCATCTGCTAGCAGGACCGCAAATGACATGTACACTACAGCAGGCATCCCTTCACTTTCTAACCTGGAGGGACTTATAGGGGAGATGACACAGGTGACACTGACTAGCTTGGCTGAGGATCTATTGGATGCATATGCATTTATAGTAGCAGAGCATGATATCCCCATAGTAGAGGTTAGATCTCGTGTGGGTACTGTCAGATATGCTCAGTCACATCCTTCTCACCTAGACCATGGTCATAGTGGCAGTGCTCATGAGGATCCACCTATTGACCACTCTATTGCTGCAAAGGGAAAGGCATAGCGTACAGACCCTTCAGTCAGTGCAGGCCATCAGTTCTCTAATGTTGGTCTTGACAATGTTGAGTTCAACATGACCACTACAAGTTATCTAGATTTGTTGACACATGATGATATGACTTCCATGCCATCTCATCTAGTTAGTCCATTGCATTCATCATTAGAGAGGCGTGTACAGTCTACTCATGTTGCAGATGCATATTTGAGCTTGGACCAAGCACAACAAAATCTTGATACCTTGGTTGATAGGATTGAGGCTAGTGAATCTGAGTACTATCAGCTTCCACCACCTACATAGGTATAAATCAGATTATATACATGTATTTAATGTTACAATTTTAAACTTAAATTTATTTTCAAAATTTCAATCAATTGATTTATTTTTTGTCTACCAAGATATGCCTCTTGTTACTCCTTCTTTGGGTATTGATCATGTACGTCGTCAGGACTCACTCGATGATGACATCAGTAGTGGACAGGTGAGTTTTTAATTTATTATCTGTGTGTACACACTTTATAACATGTTTTCTTGTACAATATTTTAAATCAAACTTAAGAGATCTGTGTACAATGTTTATATGTTTTAATTTATATATCTCTTTATTTGTAGGGATCTACACATCCTTCAGAGCATGATATTCACTCTGGGTGCAACCGCTTAGTGAGGAGTCGACATGATGAGTCCTAGGCACTTTCATATTTGATCAGAGACATATTTCATATATATATATATATATATATATATATATTCGTGTTTGATGAACTATATTTCATTTCTAGACGGGATTTTGATAGAATGTTTGATGTGCATGATTGATTCGTATGTTTCATATTTACAGTACTTGATAGTTACACACATGATTGATGTTTCATGCATACATTATATATATATATATACTTTCACTCTAGATACATGTGCATGTGTGTGATGAACTTGTAAATTTTCAATACTCTCAATAGATTACATACACATGTACATGTGTTTTTAATTTGAATTTGATGAACTTGATTTCAATAGATTAAATGTATACATGAATCATGTTTGAATTCAATAAAAATTACATACACATGAATGATGTTTGATTGTACACATGTTTGATTTAAATGTACATTCAATTAATAGTTGTGTGCATGTACTTTTAATTTAATGTTGTTACATACTTCAAGTAGATTTTATATTTAAAACATGCACGTCCTAATGTAACACATGCAAATTCAATACATACACACATTCATATTCCAAAACTTTAGAGTACTTCATATTCAAGTAGATAATTAATATATCATATCCACTTGTAATCTACATAAATTTGAAATCTATATATTCTTAATTTTTAATTTAATTCAAGCTCCATTCACTATGGGCACCAGTAGGAAAGAATGGAGCTAAGAAAACCTCTGGTCTCGCCCGTGAAAAATTTAGTTCAAATCATATTTCATGCGTGATTTAGCCCACATCGAGTGGTTCATCTCTCTCTCGAATAACATTTAATATTCTCTCATGGTCGTCAGTATCAAGTCTCCACTTATGAATGCCACGTCCCGTCACAGGAACAAGAGATAGGACGGTGGAAATTACAAGATGACTATACTGATAAACCTTATTGTTAGGTTGATAATCAATAAAATGAATCCCTTGTTTAAGTATTTTGGTTTGCTTCAAATATGTTCCTTGCACGACAACTGAACCTACACAATGTGTTCCTCAATGTTAAATATATATAGATGTGATAAATACTAACCATATAAACAAACTTAAATACAGTACTAGAACCTATGGGAAACATAATTCCATCGCTTGTTTCACTCTATGTTAGCTTCATCCTCTCCTTACAGAAACGTAATAAATAGTAACTAACACTTTCCACATTTCCAGGCTCTGCTACTACTGCAAAAATATGTCTTGCATTTAAAGTGAACTTTTAATTTTAGGAACTTGTAAATGTAAATTAAACAAACTTTATTTAAATGAATTGAGAACTTATGAGTCCTTTTTAAAAACATGTACATAAACACATACATACCAATTTTGATCAAACCTGAAATATGGTCATAATTTGTAGAAATCAATGGAATGTCATCAAAGCTTTCATTCTGAACTCATTTGTGTTTGTACCTTCTAGTGGAACCAAATTCCATTCACTAACATATCCACATTTTTGGTTGATACATTCGTCATAGTTTTCAAAAATGCAGTCATAACAAAAGCATGAATAATCTCTAGTGTACAATGACCACACATTACTATCTGTACTCATAACTGAATGTAGGGATCTTGTTTTGTCTACTCTCTTGTATCCATGGATTGATCTTCTGTCAACACCTAAACAATAGAGAGGTCACATGTAAAAATTAAAGACATATATATAAGTTAGTTCTCAAACAATGATCAATAAATTTAAAATTAGTACCTATTATCTCCCAGAATACTCGGAAGGGTATGACTTGATCTAATCGTGATGATGTGTTATCACGATTTGGCACCATAAAATGCATCTTGTACCACTCAACTACATCATGAGCATTATTTATACGATATCCCTGATAGTCCAGTTGATACTTTCTTAAAGCACATTTGATACAAGCTCCTGCACCATCATGCTCTCCCTTTCCATGTCCACTCTCAAAGAAACTCCAAATATGTGGTATCTTTTGGTATCGATGATATCTACATAGTGCGTAAAATGGCCTTCCTGATTTAAATTGTTTTTCACATCCATCCAACCAAACAAAATGCTTTTCAATTTTGATGCCTTTGTTTTCCAAATATCCAAAAAATGTCTTAAAGCAATGCTCAACAAAATGTATGTCATGCTCTTTATCATCACTAATGTAAAAGTGATATTCTTTCTTTATGACTCGTGCTTCATATGTACTTTCAACACCATCCAAATCTAATTGTTCATGTCAATAAGACACATGTACCATGATAGTCACCTGCTCTGTATATTAGTATTCTACTTGAAGTTGTTTTTGAGATACAAATGAGTAGTTCTCTGCAAAATCAACAAATGATAAAATCGTTCCAACTAGAAAAGATTCTTTTTGTATTTGGAATTGTTTTGCCTGCCATTTAGCAAAAAAAAACATGTCGTATGTATGGTTGAATCAATTTACGAAAATTCTCCATAAATTTTGCAACAGGTATCTCATCTTCTACATATTCCAACCTTGTTGATTCTTTCCCAACTTTTGTTTCAAACTTTATGTACTTGTATCTCTTGCATTTTATCATCCTCGCCATGTCAGTATCTTCAAGTCTTAAAGGAAATTTAGCCAAATCCCCGCATGTTTGACAAGTTCCTCTTATGCAATCTATTTCAAGTATTTCATGATCAATTGATTTGTTACATAAGATTGATGTTATGAATTGACTTGGACATTTAGGAAAATCATTTTGAGAACCACCACTTTCTTCTATCATCTTTCTAAACCCTTGGTAGTAGAGATTGAATTCAATGTGATATCGACAACAACAAGTTTCAAAAGATTTATTTATCTTTACAAAAAATGGCTTTAATCTTTCAAACATTGTTTGTCCAATCTTAATGTCAGGATTTGAGTTACAAAATGAGAGATACAATTCATGTTGTGTGGTGTCCAACCAATGTTTTGTGTGCTGGAAATATTTCTTAGGCCCAATCCTCTTCTTGATAACGTCTCTTGTATTTGGTGAAGGATGAGTATGATCAGTCCAAAATGACATAACTAAGTTCTTAACTATTTTATTAATTCTATTAGACAGAGGAGCTCTACACATTACTGCCCAATTACCTTCTAATGTAGTATCATCCAAATTGATTCTTCTTTTCAAATAGTGTGTCATTGTCTTCCTACTATACTTGATCTGAGATGAAAGTGAAGAAATTTGTCTTCTTTGGGACATGTTTTTATTTAAAATAGATGTCAATATCACTCTTCTTGAAATGGATCTATCTGTACATCTAGTTGTTTTCCCAATGGAATGCAAACCTTCCTTAACAATGTCAACAATATTTTTTGTACGTTACTTCATTTTAACTTTTTCAAACTTGCATCTACACCCAATAATTTTAATGTCTCTTTTAACTCATCTTTAAGAAGTGTAATTGATAATAGTTGAGTTTTTTCAAGTGTACCAAGATTCTCAAATTGTTTCATTATTTGCTTAGACTTTTTATTCAATGCCCTCTTCATAATATTTATGGGTTGTTTAGCATAATCTCTCAATTTTTCCATATCCATTTCAATTAAATGATCTATGCTTTTATGATTAATTTTTCTCTTCAACTGTTGGAGTAGATTATCATTCACATATGTTTCTTGCACTTCCACTGCAAATAAAATAAAATAAAAAATCTTAATATCTCATCTTAAGGGGACCTTCATGAAATAAGTATTTACAAGCTCTTGAACATGTTCTACCTATAATAATTTATATATTAATTCAAGAGAAACACATACTTGTTTGACCTTGGGTTGATTCAACTTGGGATGCCCCTTGTCCAACATTTTCATCATCAAAGGCTGCATGTACACAACAAAAACAATAACTTCTTCTTAGGGGAAATACCCAAAATATATATTCAATAATAAGAGAGTAAATCGAGATAGTGACTAAATCGAGAGAGTCTGTGAGAGAAAGAGAGATATGTGTACTTATTTGATATTCTGAGACTTGTGCTTGTTGAGCTTCTGATGACCCTTCTCCAACTTCTGAAGGTTGGGCTTGTTGAGCTTGTAATAACCCTTCTCCAACTTCTAAAGGTTGGGCTTGTTGAGCTTGTGATGACTGTTGGCATAACTGACATTGTACAATTATGAGGGAAATTGTTTTGGCTGAGTCAGTTATTTGGTATTGTCATTAATGTCAAGCAATTGACTATAGTGAAGTCTGATATTATCAACCATCTTGAGCAAGTGTTTTGTAAAGGGTAACTTAGGAGTTAAGATGATGATTGTATCAAGTTGATAAAGGAGTGTCTTAACTTGATATATCATGTTTTATTGATATACTTGGTCGGTAAAGCATGAACATGAAAATCATTGTATAGTGTGTAGTCGGTTAAGTTACTGATAGTGTATCTACACCGAGTGTATTATTTACACAATTCCTTGCGTAGGCAAATAACCGAGTTGTGTTTGCCGAGTGATTTTTTGTTAGAAGATGCGAAGATTATTCTAGAAGGACTGACAGTTGTGAAAGATCAAATGAGATTACAGATGCACAGATCATTGCTGGATCCAACAGCTAAGAAAATTCAGAAGGAAAATTGTAGGAGAAGATTTGACGAGGATAAATGCACATAGTTCTAAGTGGAATATTTCAAGTTCCAAGGTAACGCAACAAGAGCAAGGGTATCAAATGAATTAATTTGGATCGTTTATTTGTTATGTCGATGGATTGAACGGACATGAAAATTCTATCATAATGAACGGCTAGAGTTTGGCGGTGATCCATGGAGATGTCTATATAAAGGTTAGCTGCGTAGATGTTTATGTCATGGTCACAGGCTGAGTATTGTTATGCTAGTGAAATTGTGAGTCGACCGAAGATCAATGAAATTCTGATAGGGACAATCAGATGCTGTAGATGGAGTGTTGAAGATGAGAAGAGTGAAGCAGAGACAGATCTTATCAGACAAGGTGAAGTTGTCAGCAAAGGTCATTTTATTAGTGTTGGAATAAATTTCTTTGTAACATGTTGTTGAAAATCTCTTAACAGAGTGGGCCTAACAGCTCTTTTGTAAATCCCTTGACCGGGTACACTACTTAATCTGAGTAGGGTTTAAATCTCTTAACTCAGTGGGTTTAACAGCCTTGTAATTCTCTTAATGAGTCCCTTTTAACCGAGGAAGTGAACTTCAGAAGAGTTCTAGGACAAATCTCTTAACCGAGTTGCATGTAATGTGTGTACTATAATCCTTAACCGGATTGGCTTTTAACAGAGCGTGCTCCAGAAGAGTACATTTTATTTGTGGTTCCAAAGCCACAGTGGTTTTTCCCATCTTGGGTTTCCATGTTAAATACTAGTGTCATGTGTTGATTTTCATGGTGTGCACATTATCTGATTTACTGATCATGAACTATTGTTTACTGAGTTGCATATTTACCTAGACTGCATGTTAGCTTATTGTTGTTGTACACCGAGTGGCCTATATGAAGTATTTTGTGTTACCGAGTGCATAAAGAGTTAAAACTGGTTAAACCAAGTTTACCTGATTCACCCCCCCCCCCCTCTCAGTTAAACATCAACCCAACAATTGGTATCAGAGCTGTGGTTTCTTCTTGAAAAAGTTTAAAGGTACTTGTAGAAGATGATCAAGATGTTTAAACGAGAGGCACCTAAGCTTAGCAAGATGAGCTTTGCTACCTGACAAAGACAGATGGAACTGCACATTTCTGGTATAGGTGAAAACTTTGTGGACTTCCTTTTCAAAGGATATTGTGATCCTCTACCGATTGCTGAAGAATATGCAAGAGCCAAGCAAGAAGATAGATAACCAATAGCTGTCTGGACCGAGGAAGACAAGAGAAAGAAGCAAGAACACATCCAGTGCATGATTGAGATTACAAATGCCTTATCTGATGCAAAACTGCAAGATATTAAAGATTACAATACAGCAAGACAAATATGGATGACTTTATGTGACATTCATGCTGGAGATTGGCAAATACAAAGAGCGAAGGTGAACAGCTTGAAAGGAGCATACGACAATCTGAGAATGCGCGAAGATGAGAACATATCACAGTACAGTGCGAGATTCAAAGGTGTTGTCAATGAAATTGCAGATGCTGGTGGTAGTATTGATCTGGATGATCAAGTCGGTAAGTTTCTAAGAACTTTGTTACCGAGTTATTCATAGAAAGTTACTGCTATTAATGAACTTATGTCTGTACCGAATATGGTTAATTCAATTGAGGCTGTGATCGGTAGATTGAAAGCATATGAGTTGAATGAATTGGATACTAATGGTGAAAGAGTGAACAATGTTGAAACTGCATTGAATGTTACTCTAGAAAAGAAATCTAGAACAGGAGGATCAACTTCATCGAGTTCGGGAAAATCATGGAATGAAAGAATAAAATGATGTAAAGCCAAACTGGAAGCATTATATGAAGCAGCGAGACAACAGGAAGATATGGAGTCACTGTTAGCACAGAAATTCGCAAGAGGAAAAGGAAAATATCAAGGTAAGCTGCCATTGAAATGTTTCAATTGTAGTAAAATCAGTCATATTGCATCACAATGCAGATTTAAGAAAGAAGATGATAATGAGAAAGACACGGGAAGATACAGTAAAGGGAAAAGATTTACAAAGAACAGAGACCGAAGAAGAAATGAAAGATGCTACATTGCTGAATCTGATGATGAAGGACAAACTGACTCTGAAAGCTACGATACCAAGGAAAGTAGTGAAAGAAGTTGTACTTGTTGCTATCAAGGACGAATCTGATGAAGACAGGTATGAAGAGAAAGCTCTTATTTCTGAAGTTAGTAAGAATGATAAATGGGTAATTGATAGTGGTTGTACACATCATATGACTGGTAATATTGAGAAGTTTTCAGATTTGATTAAATATGATGGAGGTTCTGTTAAGTTCGGTAATAATATACCCTATCTAGTAAAAGGTAAAGGCACGGTGGTTATATTCGGTAAAATGAAAATTGATGATGTCTACTTGGTTGATGGTCTTGGACACAATCTGTTGAGTGTAGCATAGTTTCTCAATATGGGAGATCGATTGGATTTTGACAACCGAAGAGTTAAGATATGAGACAAGAAAGGAAATCAGATTGCAATGGGTACACAATCAAAAGGTAATGCATTCTACTTGGATTTTACTAACGAGAAATGCTTGTTTGGAAAAATGGAAGATGTTTGGTTATGGCACAAGCGTTTATGTCATGTAAACCTAGATAATCTAGTAAAGATAAGTAAGAAAAATTGAGTTCGAGGATTACCGAAGCTGGAGAAACCGAGTAATGTTGTCTGCAGAGAATGTCAGTTAGGTAAGATGACTAGATCAAGTTTCAGAAGTAAGGAAGAGTCAACTAGTCATGTACTTGAGCTTGTACATACAAATTTATGTGGACCAATGAGAACAGAGAGCTATTATAGAGATAGATATTTCATACTCTTTGTTGACGATTACTCTAGGATGATGTCTGTTATGTTTTTAAAGGATAAATCTGAAGCATTGCAGATGTTCAAATGGTATAAGAAAAGAGTTGAAAATGAGACTGGTAGAAAAATCAAATGCTTAAGATCTGACTGAGGCGGTGAGTTCACTTCTGGTGAGTTTACCGAGTTTTGCTTGCAGAATGGAATAAAGAGATAGGTTTCAGCACCAAGAACTCCATAGCAAAATGGAATGGCGGAAAGAAGAAATCGATCCATTGTTGATTGTGCAAGAACATTATTACTGGAGAAGAATGTTGCGAAAAGATTTTGGAGAGAAGCAGTTAGCACTGTTGTACGTACAATAAACCGAGTTCAACTGAGGAAAGACACACCTAAGACACCGTATGAAATATGGACTAGTAAGAAACCTTGTGTGAACTATTTCAGAATATTTGGTAGTAGATGCTATGTTTTGAAAGATGAAATAAATAGAAACAGAAAATTTGATTAGAAAGGAGAGGAAGGAATATTCTTAGGTTATTCATCTAAGAGCAAGGCGTATAAGGTTTGGATCAAATCTACTAACAAAATAATTGAAAGTGCAAACGTAAAGGTTGATGAATTTGTAGATAATGCATCTGAAAAGGAAAAGAACTCAGAAGATTATGATGACCTTCTATACGAGAATCTGAACAATGTGAAAGCTGGATACTATGCACCGAATACAAGTACACAAGCACAACTGAGAACAGAAGAGCACCGAGAAGTTCAACCGATTGATTTTATCGATGGGCACAATAGTGAACATGTAGATGTGAATGATGCTGGAAATGGTGATGTGACTGAAGATGAAGAAACTGAAGAAGAACCGAGGAAAACTGAACCTATTTTGGAAAAATATGTAAGAAGACACCATAAACCGAGTAACATTATCGACGATGCAAATGCTGGAGTAAAGGTGAGAAGACAAATCGAAGGTAAGTGTCTGATATCTGAAGTTGAAACAAAATCTGTAGATGAAGCTTTGAATAGTGAAGATTGGATTAAATCTATGACTGAAGAGATTGAACAGATAGAAAAGAATGGTACATGGTCATTAGTTCCCAGACCGAAAGATAAGAATGTTATAGGAACTAAGTGGGTTTTTAGAAACAAATTGAATGAGAATGGAGAAGTTGTCAGAAACAAAGCAAGACTTGTTTGTAAGGGTTATGCGCAGGAAGAAGGTATTGATTACGGAGAAACATTTTCACCTGTAGCCAGACTAGAAGGAGTAAGAATACTGTTGGCATATGCAGCACACAAAGGATTTAAAGTTTACCAAATGGATATTAAGTCTGCCTTTCTGAATGGCATACTTGCAGAAGATGTCTACATTGAACAACCAGATGGATTTGTAAGTAAGAAACATCCCAATAAGGTATGAAAATTACATAAAGCTTTGTATGGTTTGAAGCAAGCACCGAGAGCCTGGTATGAAAGGTTACACTGTTATCTGATTAAAATTGGATTTGAAAGAACTAGTGACAGTAGTAATCTGTACCTCAAGGAAGATATTGATAAGAAAATTCTGATTGCATCTATATTTGTCGATGATATTATATTTGGAGGTCATGAGGTTACTAGCAAAGAATTTGTAGGTTATATGAAGAAGGAATTTGAGATGTCAATGATTGGTGAGATTAAGTTCTTCCTAGGATTGCAAATAATTCAAAGATCCAATGGTATCTTCATCACTCAGACAAAGTATATGAATGAAATTCTAAAGAAATTTGGACTGGAAGATTCTAAACTGACTGGAACACCCATGAGTACCAGATGTAAGTTGAGCAAGAAGGATGCAACCGAGTCAGTTGATTAGACATTGTACAAATCTATGATTGGAAAGTTACAATGCGTTGTTCATAGCAGACCTGATATTGCACATGCAGTTGGTCTACGTGCTAGATTTTCAGCTAATCCCAAGACAACACATATGACAGCTATCAAAAGAATTCTTAGATACTTGAAAGGTACAACCAAGTATGGACTATTCTACAGTAGGAAAGGGGACTTCGATCTGAAGGTTTATACTGACTCTGATTGGGCAGGAAATATTGATGACAGAAAAAGAACAAGCAGAGGAGCATTCCTATTTGGAGACAGACTAGTTACATGGTTAAGCAAGAAACAAACTTGTGTTTCACAATCCACAGCTGAGGCGGAATATGTTGTTGTAGCTTTGAATTGAACGGATTAAACAATTGATGAAAGGAATTAATGAAGAAGTGAAGGAACCTGTCACAATCTATTGTGATAATACAAGTGCTATTGACATATCAAAGAATCTGGTGATGCATGCAAAGACAAAGCATATTGATATCAAATATCATTACTTAAGAGAACAGGTGGAATCTGGAGCAGTG
Source organism: Chamaecyparis obtusa (assembly GCA_027943335.1). Lineage (NCBI taxonomy): Eukaryota > Viridiplantae > Streptophyta > Pinopsida > Cupressales > Cupressaceae > Chamaecyparis > Chamaecyparis obtusa. The sequence goes on along the minus strand of BSBK01007336.1, from coordinate 91,890 downwards.
AGACTTACATTTGTTAAATCAAGGGATCAATTAGTAGATATATTTACTAAACCATTTCCGAATGAATCATTTGAACGATTACGAACTGAGTTAGGGGTTCTTCCCCTACCAAGCTCACATTAAGCCTGGAGCTACCTGCATCAACTCGGCATAGAGAACAGATTGATTTATCTAGGAGCTGATGCAAAAGTTACTCTTTAGTGTTGGCTGAAGAGTTGTAGTTACTGAAGATTGACAAGAGATATCTAGGAAGCTGATATATGACGCAGAAAAATAAAAGGAGTGTTTGGCAAGAGAAAAAGTGAATTAACTTGTCTTTGGCATTGTTGTCAAAGAGGGAGAATTTGGAAATGCAACATTGTTGAACATCGCAGAGGGAGATACCCCGAAAGCATATCCATATATCAAAGAGGGAGATACCGAGAAGAGAGAAGAATGTACATCTAAGAAGGAGATATGCTGGTTGATTTGATCAGATTATAGGGCTCATGTTTGCCAGTACAGAAGTTTGTTAGATGTTTTGCTCTGATCAAATTTGTGGCATTGTTTGCTGACGATGTTGCCTGTGTTTCCAAAATACCAAAACCAGTTTTCTATAATGAAGCCGAAAATGAAATAGTTGAGCTGCTAAACTGAGTATTGCTATATTTGTTATAGGGAAACCAAGGAAGAAGAAGAAGCTGAGTTGATGATGATAAAGATTTTTTTACCAACTAGCAAGGTAATAGAACCAAGTTATATTCTTAGAGGGAGCATTGATTGTTATATCTTACATTCTGTTTATCTTGATTATTTTATGGCTTGCCATCTATGCCAAAGAGGGAGATTGTTGGCATAACTGACATTGTACAATTATGAGGGAAATTGTTTTGGCTGAGTCAGTTATTTGGTATTGTCATTAATGTCAAGCAATTGACTATAGTGAATTCTGATGTTATCAACCATCTTGAGCAATTGTTTTGTAAAGGGTAACTTAGGAGTTAAGATGATGATTGTATCAAGTTGATAAAGGAGTGTCTTAACTTGATATATCATGTTTTATTGATATACTTGGTCGGTAAAGCATGAACATGAAAATCATTGTATAGTGTGTAGTTGGTTAAGTTACCGATAGTGTATCTACACCGAGTGTATTATTTACACAATTCCTTGTGTAGGCAAATAACCGAGTTGTGTTTGCCGAGTGATTTTCTGTTAGAAGATGCAAAGATTATTCTAGAAGGACTAACAGTTGTGAAAGATCAAATGAGATTACAGATGCACAGATCATTGCTGGATCCAACGGCTGAGAAAATTCAGAAGGAAAATTGTAGGAGAAGATTTGACGAGGATAAATGCACATAGTTCTAAGTGGAATATTTCAAGTTCCAAGGTAACGCAACAAGAGCAAGGGTATCGAATGAATTAATTTGGATCATTTATTTGTTATGTCGGTGGATCGAATGGCCATGAAAATTCTATCATAATGAATGGCTAGAGTTTGGCGGTGATCCATGGAGATGTCTATATAAAGGTTGGCTGTGTAGATGTTTATGTCATGGTCGCGGGCTGAGTATTGTTATGTTGGTGAAATTGTGAGTCGATCGAAGATCAGTGAAATTCTGATAGGGACAATCAGATGTTGTAGATGGAGTGTTGAAGCCGAGAAGAGTGAAGTAGAGACGGATCTTATCAGACAAGGTGAAGTTGTCAGCAAAGGTCATTTTATTAGTGTTGCAATAAATTTCTTTGTAACATGTTGAAAATCTCTTAACAGAGTGGGCCTAACAGCTCTATTGTAAATCCCTTGACCGGGTACACTACTTAATTTGAGTAGGGTTTAAATCTCTTAACCGAGTGGGTTTAACAGCCTTGTAATTCTCTTAATGAGTCCCTTTTAACTGAGGAAGTGAACTTCATAAGAGTTCTAGGACAAATCTCTTAACCGAGTCGCATGTAATGTGTGTACTATAATCCTTAACCGGATTGGCTTTTAACAGAGCGTGCTCCATAAGAGTACATTTTATTTGTGGCTCCAAAGCCACAGTGGTTTTTCCCATCTTGGGTTTCCACGTTAAATACTGGTGTCATGTGTTAATTTTCATGGTGTGCACATTATCTGATTTACTGATCATGAACTGTTGTTTACCGAGTTGCATATTTACCGAGACTGCATGTTAGCTTATTATTGTTGTACACCGAGTGGCCTGTATGAAGTATTTTGTGTTACCGAGTGCCGAAAGAGTTAAAACTGGTTAAACCGAGTTTACCTGATTCACCGCCTCCTCTCAGTTAAACATCAACCCAACAATGACCCTTCTCCAACTTTTGAAGGTTGGGCTTGTTGAGCTTGTGATGACCCTTCTCCAACTTCTAAAGGTTGGGTAGCTTGTTGAGCTTGTGATTCTTGAGCATTTCCTCCACATGTATGTAGTATAAATTAGTCCTAGAATTGAGTCTAATAGGTCATATTAGGCCTTAATTGGTCCATATTGGTTCTAATTGAGTCTAATTAGATCTAATAGGTCATAATTGAATCTAATTGGTCCTAATTGAGTCTAATAGGTCCTAATTGAATCTAATTGGTCCTAATTGGTTCTAATTGAGTCTAATTAGATCTAATAGGTCATAATTGAATCTAATTGGTCCTAATTGAGTCTATTAGGTCCTAATTGGTCCTAATTGAATCTAATTGGTCCTAATTGGTCCTAATTGAGTCTATTTGGTCCTAATTGATTCTAGTTAGTCCATATTAGGTTCTAATTGGTCCTAATTGAGTCTAATTAGATCTAATAGGTCATAATTGAATCTAATTGGTCCTACAAATTGAGTCTAATTAGATCTAATAGTTCATAATTGAATCTAAGTGTCCCTAATTGAGTCTAATAGGTCATATTAGGTCCTAATTGGTCCTAATTGAGTTTAATTAGATCTAATAGGTCATAATTGAATCTAATTGGTCCTAATTGAATCTAAGTGGCCCTAATTGAGAGATAATAGGTCATATTAGGTCCTAATTGGTCCTAATTGAATCTAATTGGTCCTAATAGGTCCTAATTGAATCTAATTGGTCCTAATTGGTCGTAATTGAATCTAATTGGTCCTAATTGGTTCTAATTGAGTCTAATTAGATCTAATAGGTCATAATTGAATATAAGTGTCCCTAATTGAGTCTAATAGGTCATATTAGGTCCTAATTGGTCCTAATTGAGTCTAATCAGATCTAATAGGTCATAATTGAATCTAATTGGTCCTAATTGAATCTAAGTGGCCCTAATTGAGAAATAATAGGTCATATTAGGTCCTAATTGGTCCTAATTGAATCTAATTGGTCCTAATAGGTCCTAATTGAATCTAATTGGTCCTAATTGGTCCTAATTGAATCTAATTGGTCCTAATTGGTCGTAATTGAATCTAATTGGTCCTAATGGGTCCTAATTGAATCTAATTGGTCCTAATTGAATCTAATTGGTCCTAATTGAATCTAATTGGTCCTAATTGGTTCTAATTGAGTCTAATTAGATCTAATAGGTCATAATTGAATCTAAGTGGCCCTAATTGAGTCTAATAGGTCATATTAGGTCATAATTGGTCCTAATTGAGTCTAATTAGATCTAATAGGTCATAATTGAATCTAATTGGTCCTAATTGAGTCTAATAGGTCCTAATTGGTCCTAATTGAATCTAATTGGTCCTAATTGGTTCTAATTGAGTCTAATTAGATCTAATAGGTCATAATTGAATCTAAGTGGCCCTAATTGAGTCTAATAGGTCATATTAGGTCCTAATTGGTCCTAATTGAGTCTAATTAGATCTAATAGGTCATAATTGAATCTAATTGGTCCTAATTGAGTCTAATAGGTCCTAATTGGTCCTAATTGAATCTAATTGGTCTGAATTGGTTCTAATTGAGTCTAATTAGATCTAATAGGTCATAATTGAATCTAAGTGGCCCTAATTGAGTCTAATAGGTCATATTAGGTCCTAATTGGTCCATATTGAGTCTAATTAGATCTAATAGGTCATAATTGAATCTAATTGGTCCTAATTGAGTCTAATAGGTCCTAATTGGTCATAATTGAATCTAATTGGTCCTAATTGGTTCTAATTGAGTCTAATTAGTTCTAAGAGGTCATAATTGTATCTAAGTGGCCCTAATTGAGTCTAATAGGTCATATTAGGTCCTAATTGGTCCATATTAGGTCCTAATTGATCCTAATTGAGTCTAGTTGATCTTAATTGAGTCTAGTTAGTCCATATTAGGTCCTAATTGGTCCTAATCGAGTCTAGTTGGTCCTAATTGAATCTAATAGGTCCTAATTGAGTCTAGTTGGTCCTAATTGAGTCTAGTTAGTCCATATTAGGTCCTAATTGGTCCTAATTGAGTCTAGTTGGTCCTAATTGAATCTAATAGGTCCTAACTGAGTCTAGTTGGTCCTAATTGAATCTAATAGACCCTAATTGAGTCTAATAGGTCCATATTAGGTCCTAATTGAGTCTAGTTATTCCTAATTAGATCTAATAGGTCATAATTGAATCTAATAGGTCCTAATTAGGTCCTAATTGGTCCTAGTTGAGTCTACTCAAGGTCCTTTAATTGAGTCTAGTTGGTCCTAATTAGTCCTAATCAGGTTCTAATAGGCCCTAATAGGTCCTAATCAGTCCTAATAGGACCTATTAGGTCCTAATTAGTCCTAATAGGTCCTAATTAGGTCCTAATTGGTCCAAATAGGTCCTATTAGGTACTATTTGGTTCTAATTGGGTATAATTGGTCCTAATTAGGTCTTGATAGGTCCTAGAATAGGTCCTAATTAGTCCTAATAAGTCCTATTAGTTCAAATAGGTCTACAGTTAGGTCTAGTTAAGTCTAATAGACCTACAATATCACATTTATATGAACATTAAGATAAGTCTTAACCATCAACTTAAAATATCTATCTGTCTAGACATCTTAGACATACCTTGTTTTCGATGATGATATCTTTCTCGTCATTCTTCACGTAGTCTTTGTTCAGTCTCTTCTGAATAATGTCGTGTACTTTTGTTTAGCCTTCTCTTTTTATTTCCCATCACAACTTAGAAAATTATTCCGTGCCAAAATTTCTTTCTTCTCCTAATTGCGAATTAATTTACAGCTTTCAGATTTAAGAAATGAAAAAAAAATACATTTATTTATACCCAATTCTTATCAATCGAAAATGCCACCAAAAAGGCCGACATTACTTTTGATCAAAAGTCAACCTTCACTTTCTATCGAAAGTAATAGACTTTCGATCGAAACCAAGTTAGTTGTCACTAAAATTTCCATTTTTGGGCAAAGTACTTTCGATCGAAAGTTCTTTCGATCGCAAGTCAAAACTTTTGATCGAAAGTCTCTGGTTTGAGCCATGGTTTCAAGTTTTCAAGAAATTCTAAGAATTTCATGGCTTCGGGCCTCAAGCGCGCTAATCAAATGAATGAATAAAAAGACATCCTTTTGCATTCAACAAGTACTTAGAACTAGCTTTCAAATGATTATATAGTTGACTATTTTTAAATTTATTATGTGTATGATTTTTGACATTAAATGAAAGTAGGTTTTTTATCAAATATAAACCTCTGAGTTTTACGTTCAATGAAAAATAGTAAAACAAGGAAAAAAAAATTTGGAAAAATAACAGTGCCCTCCGTATTCGAGTTTACTTTCTATTTAAAAAAAAAAATTGAAATTCAATAAATACACAATAAGTTATAAGCTATGTAGTCAAGGTAGGTCAAAATTTTAGTTTAGTCAACTTCAAACGTTAATAAAATATGCAATAATAGTGATAATGTCATCAAACCAATTGCATGCCCTCCGTATGGATGTTACAAAACTAAATTCGAAAGAATCACATTCATATCTATTTTACAAAAAAAGTTATGCTCTATGAAAATAGTGTTACTATTTGAAAATGACGTTTTCAAGACCATACAAGTTTTCGTGGGAGAAAGAAAAAAGTATTCAAATAAATTCAAAAAAAATAAAAATATATATATTTAGAAACTAGACAGAAAATCCTAAAAGACTCTAATTTACTTCATCCTCTGATTTCAAGTGGTTCAATGGCAATATGGATCCGAATCTGAAAGTTTTTCTCAAAATGTAGAGTTCAGTGTCCGTTCAAGCTAAAAAGTGTAACCCACTATTGTGGGTTCACCCTGAGGCGAAATCACAGGCCAAAGGTGCATACTCACTTGGGTCGTTCCCAGAGGTTCAACTTTTGATAGGCCCTCTAAAGGCTTGGCTCGAATTCGAGGGTCATATTTTCTGATTCTCTCAAAGAGAGAAGAGCATACTTCTCTACCTCTTCACCTTACCCAAACACATCAAGCATATTCATCACCGAGTTAGCTTCACTCCACAAAATTCACAAGTTTTTGGGTTTTTGTTTCTCTCAAAGAGAGAAGAGCATAATCCCCTAACGAGTGAAAGTGCTAAAGATTCACTACCTTTCCCCGCTTCCCCAGGTATCCATCATTCTAGCAACATCTGGGTCTCAATTTCATTCATGGGCATCACTTCCATGTAATGAAGAGCCTATTCCCCTACTTTTCTATTAGGACCCTTAAGAAATTTTATCGGAGCCCTATTTAGACTATGTGAATGAAAAATAGCAAACAAGCACAACATTTTTAAGATAATCTTCAACAACCGTCCTGCAAGAAAACTGTTAGAAGGTTTTGATAATCTTGGACAAGCGACCTACAAACTACTGTTACGCTATAGCAGAAAATAAAGACAGGAAATCAACAGCAAAAAGTAAATGTCAGGAAAAATAATAGAAAATTACAGAATCTACAAAAATTAAGTGCCTGACAGTGAAACTTCGCGCGAGGAAGTACTGCGCTACACGCAAGAAAGTACATGGACCTACGTGAAAAAAGTGTTTCTTCACGTGACAGAGTGCTACTAGGAGAAAAACTTCGCGTGGCATGCTTTGGAATCTCGCGTGAAATTTTGTACACATAAAAGTACAGACGCATGGCAGAGTTAAAATTCTTTATCAGAAAAATTAAAGAGTGAGGCCAGAAATCAATTTTTCTGCCCCATGATGGGTGCCAGAATGTTTATAGCTAAACGTGGACCTCTAATCCATCCATAGACACAACATATTCATTGCTCGATCATTGAATCATGAAGAAGAGTATGAATTAATCAATTTGACGATTCTATTGATTCGACCTATTGCCTCCTAATTAACTAGGGTGTTTGAATTGCTCTCAGATTAGAGAGCCAACAACCGAAAGACCAAGCTAATACAGAGGATTTTTCAAAGCTTGAAAGATGAACAAAAATGAAATTAATCTAATATGAATGTGCAATTTAATCTAAGAATGAAGATGCAATCTTTAAGCTAAGAATTGAAGTGCAGATTTTACTCTAAAAGCTTGAAATGAGATATAAGAATTACTCTAAAAACACATAAGCAAACTAATTAATATGTAGAATGTCATTAAATTAGAATGAGAAAGTACTCTAATTATGCAATAAAGATTGAAAATATAAAAGTTGAGACTAAAATTGGCTATAGTTTTGTTACTCTCACAAATTGCCTTTTTTCGAATGAAGGAGAAGGTTCATAATATAGATAAACCTGGGGAGAGAATGAAGAGGTTCTTGAAATGAAACGGTTGACTCTTCATTCCCCTTTGAGACAAATATTAAGAAATTACTTAACTAAAATAATGAATTTTTGCCACATATGGGTGACCTTTCGAGTAATTTGAATTATTAATTCAAATAAAGGTGTCCATTCAAATAACTAAGCAATTATTAATTCCTTTATGTGTATTAGCTAAAGGGGATGGGTTTTAATTTAATTAAAAGCACTTAGGACTTTAGAATTAAATTAATTTATCATAGGCATTATTTAGCCAATAAAGTTGAAGACTTGGGAAATAATTATAGTGTGAGATTAATGCAAATTTAGGTCTTTTGCAATTGACATCTAGTCAAATAAAGTCAGGTAGGAGAGACAAAATTGCCTAGCAAAGTAGGACTTCGATGATGCAGAAATTTGAGGAATGCACCAAAATTGATTGAAATTGTAAGGTGCCAATTTTGGGGTATTACACTCTGCCTCTGATTTGAAGATCCCTGCTGCTCTAATGGAGTCAACTTTCACTTTTCACACCAAGCGGTAGCAGAAAGGGATTTTCGGCCTGGTGGATGATCATAGGGTGAAGCTATTGTTAAAATGCCCCTCAAAGGAGGTTGTCCAAGCTTTCTAGCAGATGCTAGGGCCTCTGTTCCATAATGGTGATCGAAAGTGGAAGTTACATGTGGACATTGCAACTATGATTATGGCTTGGGGCCTAGAATTAGGTGAACACGAAAATTGTGTGGCTTGGGTTATGAAGGAACTATTTGAAGAGGAGTTGATTGTGGGGATGGATTCATTGCTTGAATGGACGCATCCCGAGTGGGTGTTCAATTACCACGAATGCTTATCTGATGAAGAGGAAGGGGTGGAGGTTGGCATTGTTCCCTTTGTCTGATGGCCAAAAAGGGTGGATAGGGTCAGTTATTTGGCGGCAAGGAGAGCTGGATGGGAATGTCTGAAAAAGGGAATTGCAAATTTTATGGATGACAAGCGGGGTGCGTAGGTGCCGACCTCCTTCCCAAAGAAATGTCATTCTCTCTGACACATGTGTGGAGCGAGAGTTGTAAAGGAAAGTTAATATGGTGTCTGTGCTACATTTTTTTGCTGTTTATACTTTGGGAGTTAGCAAATTTTGGTCTCCCTTCAACTATGGTCTAGCTATGGTGGGGTGACAAATGTTTCTTTAGTTTTTGTGGGTGGTTTGGTCTAGATGTTCATTGGCTTCATGTCCTGCAGAAGTTATGCTCGGGGTGGTGCTGTTGTAGCAATTGTTTAAAGGTTACCTTCAAAGGCCTATGGGTTGTTTTTTGTTTGGCCCTTTCTTTTGTTTTTTAGGGTGAAGATGGGCCTTTTTAGATGGCTGGTGGATTGTAAGGGCTCTTTGGAAGCAATTTTGTATGTTTACCCAATTATGTAATTGCTTTTATATATTAAAAAAATATAACTTATTACCGACCAAAAAAAAATATTAATTTAATCTATACTATTTCAGCAATATATATGGCTTATAGATGTTGATTCTATTATATTTCATGGGATCTAATATTTTGAATCATCCCTAGAAGTATATCAATATTTTTTACCCACGGTATTTTGTGATGATGACCTTTAGCTGCATTTTTTTTTTGAATATGAATTATGCTTAATTTTTTATTGCATTTTTTTTTAATTTAATAAAAAGATTATCTTTCATATCATACTATTAAGATAACAATTATTATTTAGTTCTAAGCATGGGGTGTAGTTTTCTAAAAGATATACTTTTTTTAATTTATTTAAAGTGAAGAAGAGTGGCAGTCTCTTGTTAATTAAGCATCGATTGCTAACACTTTAACTATGATATCTTCTAACATACTTTCATTCCCCTTCTCTAGGTTCATGCCTTGCCTCTATGAATATCAAGGAATAAATTTGAGTGTTATTTCTAAGAACATCTATTTAATGGTGTGTCCTAGTTTACACTAAACACTAGACACAACTAGGTATATTTTAAGTTATAAGAATCTAAAACTTATTTGGTATCGTATAAATGTTACGTTTCTATTTTTAAAAAATATTATGTACTAAAAGAGGGGTAAAAATTTATTCAAACACAAAGGAGATATAAACAAAGTACCCAAAAGAAAGAGCACTAGAGAACTCTATCACTATCAAACCAACTACTCTAACAAAAGAACCATAGTAGGAGGCAATTGCTCCTTATCCATAATATTCCGACCGTGCATATGATCACTTAAGGGATGGATTTTTTTATAATGGAAGTTGACAGTCCTCTCTCCATCTTACAAAAGATCTATTTTTTTTTATACAACCCATTATCACAATTATAGGTATACAAGGCTCAACCATTTACTTGATATTAGATTAATAATAGACAAAGATTTTACTTGATATTAGATTAATAATAGACAAGGTCATGTAATGAATAGATTAGATTCCGTGACATGGACTATTTTAGAAATATATCACTCAAGAAGTATGTATATTTAGACACACATTTTCATGTCCTTTCTAAATCTAAGAATCTTTTATTATTGATACATGTCTAATATATTTCAAATCATGATGAAAACATCTATATTTCATTATACTAATTATTTTTAATGATACTTAATATTATTGATATACTTTTTATTTTTATTTTAAACTAAATTTATTTATTTTATAGTAATAATTCTTTTATTCAAATTTATGTTTGATTGTTTAAAATTGATTACTATAAATGAAATTCTACTTGAATGAAATAATAAAAGATGACTCTATATGTCAAAAAAAAATTATAAATAACTTATATATGGTCATTTGAAAAACATCAAAAGTATTTTATATACACAATACTTATTATATTTTACTTTAAAACTGTTTCATCTTATCTGCTACATACAATTTGACTAAAATAAACAGGATATGTTTGAATTGAGTGCCCTACATTTACAGAGACAGGGCATGGCATGATACTGGCCTCATCATCTTATTTTGATGTCGTAGTCTTACACTCAGCAAGTCTTGATTTCTGGTGGGCTTATTAAGAATCTTTCAATTTCACCAATAGACCAAAAGCCCATTGACACCATCTACTTATTTAAAAAATATAAACAATACTGTCAAATTCACTCAAACTATAACACTCTGCTCATTATCATCGAAGCATACCTCTGTACCCAGTCGACATAACCATACCAAATCTCTGATCTCACCAATACAAGACAGACATTATTTATCTTCTTTCATATGATGATCTGAAGTTGTGCACAATGGATTAATGCGGCTCAATAGTGGTAGGCACAATATATGGTCCACTGTAATGAAACAAGGCATACTCAGAGCTGACATCTCGATCAATGGATGAATGACGCGAGGGCTCTTTGATTTCCACGCATGCGGAGCCATTAATTTGTTCTTCCACGATGCATTCCAATTGTTTCAGCACATCACTCATGGCCGGTCGATGTGCAGTTGCTTCCTCAACACAACTTAATGCCAGATTCACAAAATTTTCAAGTCCTGGCTTGTCTGAGTCACTCAAGAAGGGATCTAATAACTGTTTATTCAGGGCATTGAATCCGCCATTATTGATAACTCTCCTCACTTCACGAACAATGTATTTTCCTTCTTCAATAGGCGGGCGTGCTGTAATTAGCTCCAACATTACAACGCCAAAACTATACACATCACTCTTGTCTGTCAGATGGTTGGACATATAGTATTCTGGGTCAAGGTAACCCTGCAAACAAAACCCATCATTTATACATACATTGAATATTGATATTAATGGTGGTTTGAATATTTGTTTATCCAAATAGTTGTATTTGATTATATATAGATAGAGATGTGGACATCAATGTTTATAAAAACAAAAATAATCCAATTGAATGTATTATGCTTACCAATGTCCCTTTCACTTTAGTCGACACATAACCTTTACCAGGTCGTTCTTTGCCTCCTTCTGCAATGAATTTGGATAGACCAAAATCTGCTACTTTAGCAGTGAGATCCTCATTCAGCAATATGTTAGTTGATTTGACATCCCTGTGGATAATGGGTGGGTTTGCATGGTTGTGCAGGTAAGCCAAACCCCTGGATGTCTCAAGTGCTATCCGAACCCTTGTCTTCCAGTTCATGTGAACATCCCCTCTCCCTGAAAAATATTAGAGAAATGTAGTTAAATGAAAATTCATCATACCCAGATCCTGGTGTAATAGCTAGCCCTTTATAAATTTTTGACATTTTGATTTGATTTTGCTATAATGCTGAATTGGTAATCGCTAGGGATCAAACGATTTGATCTCCACTGTTGAGGTTTTGAACTCAATGGCGTGCACAGATCAATTATCCATTCTTATTATTTCATAAATAAATTCTCTAACTGGAGATGTACATGAGTTCCCTTCGGCTACTCAGAAATGGCATTAGTGGAATATAGGGATCATTCTAAACCAATCTTATAATCTGAGTTGGTTTAGTGGTGGAAAAATTGTGTTCTTAAAGAAGATATCACGAGTTTAAATCTCACAGAGGGTAAGGTATGTTTGCCTCATATAAGGTACAATTAGGTGCCTCCTTCAAAGAGTATTAGGTAGTCTCTTATTACTATAAGTCATTTGTAAAACCATACAGAGGCTGCTGGACATCATGGACTATAAACGGATTTTTCTTTCTTTCTTTCTTTAGTCTACCAAATAGAAAAAAGACCAATTGTTCTGCATTGATTCAAAAGAATTTGGCCAATTCACTTCAACATTGAAAGATTTCTTTTAACCAAATTTATTCATTGCTGCAATCTGGAAAGATTTGATAAAAGTAGAGGAACTTTTTGCAGCATGTTAAGTTGTGCTATTAATAGCAAGATTCAACTATTTAGTTTTTGAGTCAAACTCATTGACTCGTATTTTATGAATAGGGTTTACATGAATCCATTTCTCATGATACTAATATTAGTATTCAACTGCATAATTTTTGAGTCAAACTCATTTATCTATATTTCATAAGTTGACATCACTTGAATGCATTAATGCTAAGTGAATCATTCATTCTTGTAAAAATAGGTTCATGTGAACCTCTTTACATATGAAATATAGATCAATGAATTTGACTCAAAAATTATGCAATTTTTTTCCAATTAATATTATAACTAAAAAGACTTACTTTTATTTCTTGGGATGCACTGTTAGCCTTTATAAGAATTTATGGACTTAGATAAACAACAAATAGCTATCTGTGGAGTTCACTTGGCAGGGCAACTCACCGCATAGGTTTTCTCTGAGAGTACCATTTGAGATATATTCATAGACGACCATCTGCTCCCCCCTCTCCAGACAAAAACCCTTCAATTCTACAAGGTTTCTGTGATGGACTCTTGATAAGACTTCTATCTCGTTCTTTATTTCCACCCCACCTTGTGAGAATCCCTCTAGTTGGAACCTTTTGATTGCTACTGTTCCACCACCACTGGATAATTCACCTTTGTAAACCTGCAAAGACCCAGAACATCTGATATGCATGCCAAGCATAATTTCTTAAAAAAAACCTAGGATATATTTACAAGGCTTGAACTTTGGAACAGGGTTTAATGAGTTTACCTTCCCACATCCTCCTGAACCGAGAACATTGTTCTCAGAGAAATTATTTGTAGCATGTTTCAACTCTGACAAAGAAAACCATCTGGCACCATTCAATGTTGGGATTGTCCCGCTATTTTTGTTTTCAGGGTTCCATGCTGAAACAGGAGCACACATAGTTAATATAAGAAGAAGAGCTTCCCAACTTTCAAAAATTCAGATAGCAATATACTTTACCAAAGTGGTTGCTCAATTCAATTGCCTTTGCAGCCTTGTACTTCTGACGGAATGCATAAAGTCCCAGTGTAAGAATTGCAAAAGCCATAACAAAACCGCCCACTGAGATGCCAATTATTACTGTTTTGCTTAATTTCCCTGATCCGGACTCTCTATCTGAAATGGAACAACAGAAATGCAATAATTCTCTTAGATATTATAAAAAACCAGTATGCCCGAAAGCAATGTGAATAACAGAGTATATTTCTGGTTATTACCTTGGAAGGGATATGAATTTCCAATAAAATAATAAGGACCAAATTCTCTAGGAGGCTTATAAATTTGATAACTAAGGGTGGACCCTATCCTGGCTATTTCCATTCTCTCGAAATACTTGTTCTTTGATGGGAAAAACTCCACTTTCATGTTCAGATAGTTGTTGGTGTCAAAACTAAGGCAGCAGATGAAGACAGAGTCCAAAAATACTTGCATGATTAGGGATTCTTCCAACTGCTTGAATCTCGATGCATTAGATAAGTCTGAAAATGAGGGAGATATAAATATTAAGTCCCCCTGATAAGGAACTTGGCATTGACAGGTCCGAGGATTTGGCTTTAAATCTCCGGAACATGTTCGGCCGAGACAGACTCCCATATTTGTTGTATAGGATCCTGGAAGGGCACTCATACTGTGACAGAATTTGTTGCTTGAAAGGCCAGCCTCAGTGTCACAAGCTGGATTCCCCAAAAGCCTGATGTCACATTAAAATAAATATCGGTCATATGGACAACTTCATTACAAGGGATAAGATTAAGATCATAATATGAATGCCATGTAAAGGAAGCAGTAGCTTAGTATTATGAATAATGTTTTTCTATTTGATTGTGTGTTATTTTTCTTATTAATGTTTCAGTGATCTGGTCATTAGGATAAATGAACATAATTTTTTCATTAATGTCAGATCATCTTTTGTGATCTATTGTCAGATTGAATGAATACTTACACTCATTCACTCATTCATTCACTCATTCATTCTGATGATAGATCACTGAAGATGATCTAAAATATTGTTAGAAAAAATAACACACAATCAAATTCAAAAACACTATTTAGAGATTGCGAAAAATTGTTATATTTAATAGAATAACTTACATTAAACTAATATTGTTTGGCTGTGTAGCCCATGTTATTTTGTTGTTTTCTAAATCTATGATTTGCAGGTGTCCGTTAGCCTTGTTGTCAACCTTTACCGTGCCATTGAAATCATTGTTATTAAGCTTCCTGCAACATCTCAAATTCAAATGACTATCTATATTTGGATGGTAGATTATGAAGCGTGATCTGAATTATTAATAAAAAAAATTCAACACAGTCAAAACTAGAAACAAACATCATCATACAACATTACAGACAGGAGAAATGTAATATATTTTTAACATAGCTAAATTGAACATTGTACGAAGAAAAACAGTAAATATAGCACTCACACAGTCTCAATAACAGGCAAATCAAAGAGCTCACTCGGAAGCTCGCCAGTCAATCCAGTATTTTCCATTACCCTGAGGGAATTTCAAAGAAAGAAACAAGAGTACAGATTTTGTGCATTAGATTGCTTTCTACAGTGATTTCCCTGTTTCAAATTTGGCACGATAAAATTGAACCAGAACTCACAGATCCCTTAGCCGTGGTAAAGTTGTGAACCAGTCTGGTGCTTCAGAAGGATAGAACGAATTGTTGCTCAAATCCCTGATGTCAAAAATTAGAGTATGAAACCCATAATTACGCTGAATCTAAGAATTTGGAGAAAAGGATTTAATGTATTCAAGAAGAGGATACTTACACATACTGAAGTTGAATCATCCCAGACAAATCGGGTATTGGCCCTTCCAATTTATTATTTGATAGATGCCTGACAAGGACACATTCGAAATGTACTTATGAGCAAAGACCCAGAACAAATCAAACTGCTGTGCATACCGAATGGGTGTTTATAACCCTTATTTAAAAGCTCATACAACAATTACAGAAAAAAGCGACTAGCAATTTTTTTATGATTTAAAACTGATATACTTCACATAGATGCAGAGATGAAGCTTACAGTTCAAAAAGATTTGTCAGGTTGCTAATTTCTGACGGAACTGCGCTGCTCAAAGAGTTTCGATCAAGCCTCCTGTGGAAAATCATTAGCATCATGTTTCTCTTAAAATTTACACTCCCTAAAAGAAATAAAACAGCAATACAGGGCCCATAGGCAATAAGATGCAACAGGGGAGAATAGCTTACACAATCTCCAGGGTCTTTACCAGTCCCAGGGTAGAAGGGATCTTTCCTTCCAAATTATTGTTGTCAAATAGTCTGCGTACGATTCGAATGCATATACGAGTTAAAACGTGTTTGTTACAGAGATGAAATGCCCTGGATTATAGCATTTGCAAACTATACTTACAAATGTATGAGCTGCATGCTGCAATGAAATATCTCTGGTGGAACGGGCCCTGTCAATTGATTTTTACCTAAGTGGCTTTAAGCCCACATTAGCAATATAAGAGAAAATTAATGAGCAATAAATTGACATTAACCAAATTTACATTTAAAGACTCAAAAGATTAAGCAATAGCCTGATGGCTATAATTCCCATCCATACAAATGTTTGGCATTAAAAAGCTTGTCCAATCCAGATTCATGGCTGTTTGAAACTGGAAGGCTTCCAGTGAGTGCATTGTCGCTAAGGTCGAGCCAGTACAGTTTTTCAAGACCACCCAGAGAAGAGGGAATGTGTCCACTTAACTTGTTTGAGTTCAATGCCCTGGCATGTTCGCATACATTTGAATTAATTAGCACCAGAATTGTTCATACAAAAGAAGACAACTAACAGTACAAGTAAAATCATGAAAGCTAGGTAGAAATATTACAGAAAAGAAAGGGATTTCATGTTCCCCATTTCATATGGGATCTGTCCAGTAAGACCGCAACCGATAGCTAAGCTGAAAAAACATGCGAGCACTGATAGCTTGAGTAAAACGAACATTTGTGTGTTATGACAGTCAATTTGGTTTCTAAAAATAAACTAAAACTGGGAAGAGGGCTTCTTTCAAATACATTCTTCTGATGGGATGAGATAAGCTCCTTACAAGAACTCCAGATTGATTAAATTCCCAATGCTAGTTGGAATCTCTCCTGTGATTCCCCAATTGTAGGAAATGTCACTGCAATTTTGAATGTGAAATTGATCATTCAGCTATGACACATAAAGCACAAGCTACCCAAACTAAACATTCGAAAAATTAAAAATTAGTCATGTACAAGTCCTCATAGATGCTAACTTACATAGACCGTAGGCCAATGAGAGACCCTATGTCGCTTGGAAGAGTTCCACTGAGATTCATATTTGATAAGTTCCTGCATAATAGTTTTCCATATGGGGTAACATACGCTATTATAAGAAATTCATGTACTTCAAATTAATGCAATCTACGAATGCTCTCTTCTGCAGTGTCCAGAAATTGTTAAAGCTTTCATTGATCAGTTTAGAGTGGAATTTAGGATCTCACATTGTTACTGGGTGTTTTATTATTGAATTACCAATCCTATTAATGACTGAACTATCTTCGATTCAGATGTAACTCATTTTCAACAGAAATATATCGAAGTAAAGAATTTACAATGGACTTACAATGAGGTAACATGGGGACCTGTGCAGTTGACTCCATTCCACATAGAACCACAAGGATCTGCACCAATCCAGTTTGGGGGTTTATTTTGCCATTCTGATTTCAGTACCATGAGGATCACAACTACAATGCAACATAAAAATCATTAATTCATGGCTTATAATTTTGTAACATAAACACTAAACAGAAAATAAAACTTCTAATATTGAGTTTGCCTTGTGAAAATGCCTTTAAAACTTATATGAAATGATACCCTGTTTTCAACATTTGTACAACATAATGAGCTTCAGAACTCTCATCTATTAATGTTTTCCTTACATTCTTTCAATTTAATGCACTGAAAATCTCATCAACACTAACTAATCATTCAATGGCCTTGTAAACTGACCATCTTCTCTTGCTGTAAAACCAGTTGCTCCAGAGGACTGTAAACATATGCAAATCATAAGAAGCAGTAATGGCATAAATAATTTGGCCTCCATCCCATTAATGGAGAGAAGCCAGATTGAAGTATAACAATCAATTTGGAGCAATGGCAGCTTCAACCATTTCTTCCCCACAGATTTATCTTCTGAGATACATCATTGGAAACACAATATAAACCTTTGTCTAACAGGATTGAAAATATAATTTATAATTTTTCTATCAAGATAGAAAACATAATTTATAATTTTTCTATCAAGATAGAAAACATAATTTATAATTTTTCTATCAAGATAGAAAACATAATTTATATTTTCATTGTTATGATTCCTCTTATCTAACCGACATTCATCCCTGACATCTCAACGGACATTACTGACATCTCACCACAATCCCAACAATCATTTAGCTCAGCTCTATGATTTTAATACTACCATTATCGAGCTTGAATTGTTACAGATTGTCTGCAATCAACCAATTTTTTGTTTGTTCTCATTTCTTAATACCTTGTCCGAACTTGCCGACGTCTGGTAATCATTCACCATCTGACAATTTGTCACATTGCTGAACAGAGCTCACCACAGACAATCAGTCACATTTTCTGACCTGCAACATTCTGTTTTGTAATGAAATTGATCCACGAGAGGCTAAATAAATTATTGCCATATGCCCCACCACACCTTACATTCTCCCTATTAAATTCACAGAAGGACGCGGAATTTGAAAGTGTTTGGAAAGAAATAGATATTATAAAACTGAAGCCTTGGATGAAGGGTACCTCTTACCATTCAATAGATACTGTTATTCATTTTTTTCTGAATCCTATCGTCGTCTTTCGTGTCGGGATTCCTAGTCTAACTGAAACGCTGAACTAGAAACAAAGTTTCAACCGATTTTCATTATTTTTCTTCACAGAGTAGGAAGAGAGCCAAGTGGGTGAAGAGGAATTGAAGCATACTACCAAAATTCGAACTTGGGTCATCTTCGCCACAGATATTTTAGACTCTTGTTTTGATTCAGATTTGACAAAACAAAATTGTCAAAAATTCAAACCTATCCAATGAACTATGTTGAATAATTTTTTTTATATACTATGTTGAATATATTTTTATATAGAGATTTAGGCCTAGAGTGTGAGCTTGACAGTCTAGTAGGTTTGTGAACATATCAGTTTAGTGAGGGTCTTTATAAAGTAATTTTAGCTAGGTACAGAGAGCATGAACTTAAGGACTGAAATCTCTTATGCTAAGTGCTAAACATTGAGGGGAGTCCATTTAGCCAAATTGGCCTATGCACGATTCAAGTAAATTTGATTCTTATTTTAATAGTAATTATTTCATTTGTTTTAGGGTTTATTTTGGTTAGACCAACTTAAATATGATTAGTTTCTTAATAAAGATATTTTATATAAAATTTATTTAAAAATATGAAAAATCAATAATTTAGAATTATTTTATTTACTTAAAAAAAATTAGTTCTATTTTAAAACTAATTTTATTCTTTACATATATTTCTCGATACATAAATATCAGAATTATTTTATTTACTTTTAAAAAATTTGGTTCTATTTTATAACTAATTTTATTCTCTACATATATTCCTCAATACATAAATATCATTTTTATTTTTAAAAATATTTAATTGTATTTGTAATATTTATTTTTTATTTCTATTTTGCTAATACATTTATTTTACATTTTTATACAAATTTTTATTTTTCTCTTAAAAAAGTGTCATTCATTATTTTGGTAATTATTTTTCATCATTTTTTGTATTTTAAATATATGGTAGGTTGGAGAGGTTGGCTTTGCTAGGGGTTTTGTCCTTTATTTGCATAACTTGGCCTTGGTCTTGCATTGTGGATTCTCCTTACATCAATACACATTTATTGCTAAACTTTTAAGCCTTTCTTTATATGGGGTGTAGACTAGGATTTGAGCGTGCACCTAAACCTGTTTTGAAGGCCAAAGACAAACAAACGTCATAGCATATTATCAAATCAAATTTAATGGTAAACAAACTAAAATCAAAGCCACCTCAGTTTAAGCCTAAAACGGATGCGCCCATGCACTGTTTGATATGCTTGGATATAGATGAATGTGGGTGTGCAAACTCAAGCACTTGGAGCATGCAAATTAGGATGATTTGAGGATCAAGAAGACCCAAAATGACACAAAATAGGTATGAGGAACCTATTTTGCCTCAAAGGCCTCAAGAACACACAAATATGCAAAGCTAAAAGATGAACTAAGATTGATTAAACAAGAAATGAATCTATGTTAATCCCATTAAGCTAATTTAGATGTGATTTAAGCTTGAAAATGATCTAAAATGATGAGTTTATGCTTATGCTAGAATGAAAATGACATTATAACTTTGCTATTGAGTTTGAGAGTTGAAAGATGATTTGCCTTAGGAAGTGAGGGTATTTATAGGATTTCTAAAGGCTTGGGGTAGGAGGAACGAATGGCCAGGATTTAAAATTCTTAAGAGAGGCCAAGATTCACTCAAAGGGAAGCACATGGATTGTGCTAGTCCTCAGCCAATCAGGAGGTGACACATGTCACAAGGTGAGTGGATGAAGGGAAGGGCAAAGAGGAGTCAACAAAGGAGGCTCCAAGCTCATAACTCTCCAAATAAATGCTTGTAAGAGCAATGAATGAGCTTTAAGAGGCTTTGAAGACTTTGGGGAAGCAATAAATGCTTTGTGGTTGAGATATTTGGAAGGAAAGACTTTGCTTTGGTTTAGGAAAGTCTTAAGCTTGGTTAGGATTGCACAAAGGTTTAAGGGTAGGATTAGGATTAGATTAGGACAAAGAAAAGGATTAGGATGGGTGAAGAGGGTGGATTTGAGAAGATTCTAGAAGAGTCTAGATTTCTCCTTAGTTTCATGGAATAAAAGTTATTCATTCCAAAAGCTTAAGTTTTAGGAATATTTATTAAAATATTTTCAATAAATATGCAAATTAAATATTTAACCTTAATTAAATATTTAACCTTGGGATTAGGGTTAGAAAAGATGGGATTAGCCTTTTAATCGAAATTAAGAAGGGATTAGAAGATTTTGGAAGAGGTTAGTGGTCTTAAGGAAATTGGCCAAGTTTGGGATAAAAAATAAATTAATTTATTTTTTGAAGTTTTTGGTCAATTTATTAATTAAATAATTAATAAATTAGGGATAATGTCCAAATGACATTTTTAGGCTAGATTCCTTAATTAAAGATTTTTAATTAAGAGAGAGGGATTTAATGCCATAAAAATAAATTAATTAATTAATAAATGATGATGTCATCAAGGATTTTCAGAAAACAAAAATAATTTATTTTCTAAAGGATTTTTCGGTGTCTACATTTTGCCCCTCTTTGATGCGATGCCACAAGTGTCATGGCATCAAAGACAAGAAAATAAGATGCCGAGGCTAGAATCAGAAGAAGAGGGTATGACGCCTGGGTGGTCTAGGAGAAAGAGAGATACATGCCCTGGTGGGACAAAATCATGGAAGATATGCCCAGTGGGACAAGGAGAAAGAAGGATTATGCCCTGGGACAGAGTGTGCCCGGCGGGACGAGGAAAGAAAGGCCTAGGAAGAAAGGAGAGATAAATAACCTCACTTCTAAGAACAAATATGGATGATATGCAAGATGAGATGGAAATGCAAGATGCAAGATGCAGCTGTATGCAAAGATGCAAGATTAATCTATATGATAAATGCAAGGGACCAGATAGCTCCAAGTGCAAACGGGAGTGCACAACCTAGATTTAATATAGCTATGTTAGAGACCTGCCAAGGATACTGGGATCACGAGGCCTGTCAACAACGTCGCAGAGGACTGACGAGGACTGACGCTAAACAAACACACAGGGTTGCCCCAACATCACACATGAAGCGCAGAGGTGACATGGCAGAACCGATGCTGAAGGAACCACAAACACACAACTGACTCACAGGCAGAAGCGAAAGATCAAAAGACCTTGCCCCAGATTATCCGCACACGCAGCACATCGTGATATAATGAATCGTGGTGACCCTGGTGGGATAATGAGAAGCCAAAAAGATTAACAAGACCTAAAGGACAAAAATCCAAGATCAAAATGATAACTCCAAAAAGACATCCTTTGCCAAGGAGAGAGATTAGGTTTGATTGATGGTGGGAAGATTGGTCGAACAGGAGGAACGATATATCCTCAAGGACCAGGATGGAAGATTAGGTCAGACAGGAGGAACGATATATCCTCAAGGACCCATGGGTTGGTGAGAGAATAAGTGTAGTTGTTTGCTGGCAAAAGCTGAAGTTCAAGGAATAATCAGGATGAGCAAGGATAAGTCGACAATTGATGTTGCTGAAGCACAAGGCCCGAGTAGGACTAAAAGTTTTCTGAGGCTGGGGATGGGACAAGATATTTGATCAAATGCTGCTGCAGGACGGACAAAGGTTATGTACAACAAGGAGGAACGATATGCACAAGGGATATGTACAGAAGCTCAGGATTGGGGATAGGAAGATCACACTCAGCGGGACTCTCACTAGGATGGAGACAAGAAGGATAAATACAGGGAGGAATGCGCTGTACAGGAAAGGGAAAGGGATATGGTACAAGATATGGTACAAAGCTTTGGAATAGGATATGGATTGCAGATGGGTTGGAGAAAGATGGAAGCCGAATGCTTGGAGGATAGGGGAGATGGAACTACTGGGAGATCTGTTAAGAGATTATGGATGGAGGAAGAGGACGGTAGCTGAAAGGACAACTGAATAGATAAATAGCTCAGTTTACTATGTTGGCGCCTGTTTGCCAGGTTTTCACCAACATACTTGTCCAAGGTGCTTGAATTGCCAAGTTTTCACCGTTGGACGATTATTTTCTCTTTCTCTTTTCTTTTTTCTTTTTTTCTTTTTTTTCTTTTTTTGCTTTTTTGAATATTTTTGGATTTTCTGATATATGCAGGATTAGGTTCAGGCATAGAACCTCTTCAGATGGATGATGTTGATAGGATCATTCAAGGGCTCACCTTCTGGTGTTGATAGCTGATAGGCTCCCGAGCCGAAGGATGCGGTGACAACATAGGGGCCCAACCAAGTAGGCTCAAACTTGCCTTTCTTTTCTCTATTTGCTAGGACCTTCTGATTTTCTTTAAGGACCATGTCACCGACCTGGAATTGTCTAGGATGGACCTTTTTGTTATAACTCCTTTTGAGTCAATTTTGGTATGCCACCAGGTGATCGTAAGCTTGCTGTCTCTTTTCATCTAGCAGATCTAGCTGTGTGAGCCGGGCCACACGATAGTCTTCATCAGTTGTATAGTTCTTCATGGAGACGCGCAAGGATGGGAGCTCAACCTCGATCGGTAGAACGGCTTCAGCACCATATACAAGAGAGTATGGGGTGGTGCCTGTGGGAGTGCGATAAGAAGTACGGTAGGCCCAGAGGGCAGGATTAATTTGGAGGTGCCAGTCACGACCAGAATCATTGACAACCTTCTTGAGGATTTTCAAGATAGTTTTGTTAGTTGCCTCAGCTTGGCCATTTCCTTGAGGGAAATATGGACTGGAGAAACAGTGATGGATGTGGAGTCTGGCACATAGATCATCCACATGCTGGTTTTCAAAAGGTGTGCCATGGTCTGTGAAAATGGTAGATGGTATGCCGAAGCGGCAAATGATATGATAGAGGATGAACTTGGATATTTGGATGCCAATAGTTAGGGTTAGCGGAATCGCTTCAACCCATTTGGTAAAGTACTTTATGGCTGTTATGATATACTTGTGTCCATCTGAAGAGAGGGGGGTGATCAAGCCAACGAGGTCGAGGCCCAACATGAAAAAGGCCACGGTGGTGCAATAGGCTGTAGATCCTGTGCTGGTGCATGTATCAAATTGGCATGCTGTTGACATGGGAGACATTTTTTGACAAATTCACATGCATCATGTTCCATTGTTGGCCAATAATATCCAACTCTAAGCAGCTGCTTTGCTAGAACCATGCCACTCGTGTGGGCACCGCAAATTCCAGCGTGAACTTCTTGTAAGGCCAGGACAGCCTCGTTTGAGTCTAAACATCTAGATAGGACATTATGATACCCGCGACGATATAGGGTGTTGGCTACAAGAGCGTAGCGGAAAGTTCTGCGAATAAGGTTTTGGCGTTGGTTATTGGTGAGATGGGGAGATATGATACCATTTTTTAGATATGCATGGATGTCGTGGTACCATGGGGATTGAGGACCAACCAAGACACACACCATGTCTGCATCGGCGTTCTCATAAGCTGGTGAATGTAGCTGCTCGACTAGAAATTCATACTGTGATGCATCTCGTGGTATTTCCAATAAGGATCCGATGGTTGCCATTGCATCTGCTACTTTGTTCTGAAGCCTTGGGATCTGATTGAATTGTAGATGTAGGAAATGCTCTTTCAGTTTATCCACCAGTTGCTTGTAGGGTAGCAATTTGTCATCCTTTGTCTGATATTCATCTAGGACTTGTTTGATAATCAGCTGTGAATCTCCAAAGACTTGTAGTTCTGTGATGTTCCATTGGATAGCTGTTCTGAGACCTGAGATGAGTGCCTCATATTCTGCAATGTTATTGGTACAGGGGAATCCCAACTTGAATGATTTTGGAATATAGTCACCTTGAGGTGTGACAAATAGGATTCCTGCGCCAGAGCTATG
Organism: Chamaecyparis obtusa; assembly: GCA_027943335.1. Taxonomy (NCBI): domain Eukaryota; kingdom Viridiplantae; phylum Streptophyta; class Pinopsida; order Cupressales; family Cupressaceae; genus Chamaecyparis; species Chamaecyparis obtusa. The sequence continues at coordinate 67,744 of BSBK01007336.1, read as the reverse complement.
GGATGTGTTGGAACCATCAAAGTATAGTTTCCACATGGGCTGCTCTTCAATCATGCATAAGTGTTCATCGGGGAATTCCATGATTAGTGGATAGGCATCCACCAGTGGTGCTTCTGCTAGTTGATCGGCAATGACTTGCCCTTTGATTGCTTTGCGATCTACATACTGAATGTCGAATTCGCTGAGTAACATGACCCATTTTGCCATACGGCCTGTGAGGGTTGTCCTTGATAACAGATACTTAAGAGGGTCCACCTTTGATATGAGCTTGATTGTGTGGCTAAGCATGTAATGTCTAAGTTTTTGAGTGGAAAATACCACTGCTAGGCATGCTTTCTCCATGGGTGAATAGTTAAGCTCATAGCCCACAAGAGTGCGACTGATGTAGTAGATAGCTCGTTCTCTATTTTCATCATCATGCTGTGCTAGGAGTGCCCCTAGTGCTGTAGCTGTTGTTGAGATGTAAAGGATGAGTGGGCATCCTGGAACTGGTGGTACAAGGATCAGAGCGTTAGCTAGATACTCTTTGAGCTTATCAAAGCTTCTTTGACATATGGGATCCCACTTGAAGTTGGTGTCTTTGCATAAGAGATGTGAGAATGGTTGGCACTTGTCTGCTAGTTGTGAGATGAACTGCCGAACTGATTGAAGCTTGCCCTATAGGCTTCTGAGCTGTTTGAGATTTCTTGGTGGAGGCATTTCTGTTATTGCTTTTACCTTTTTAGGATCGATCTCTATGCCTCGTCTAGAGACGATGAAGCCTAGAAGCTTGCCAGATGTAACACCAAAGACACATTTCTTAGGATTAAGCTTTAAGCCATAATGATTCAAACGATCAAACACACGCTCTAAGATGTTGAGGTGCTCATCTCTTGTTTTGGATTTTGCAAGGATATCATCCACATAGTCTTCAAGGATCTTGTGGATCATGTCATGGAAGATCGCTGTCATTGCTCTCTGATATGTGGCCCCTGCATTATTTATCCCAAATGGCATCATGTTGTAGTAGAAGGTACCCCATGGGGTTGTGAATGCTGTTTTATGTTGATCTGCTTCCGCTATATGAATTTGGTTGTAGCCTGAAAAGCCATCCATTAATGATAACATCTCATGACCCGCTGTGAGGTCTACAAGCATGTCTATGTTTGGCAATGGGAAGTCATCCTTAGGGCATGCCTTGTTCAAGTCCCTAAAATCAGTACAGATTCTGATGTCGCTAGAAGGCTTTGTGACTGGCACCATGTTAGAGATCCACTCTGAATAATCTATTGCTCTGATGATCTTAGCTTGGAGGAGCTTCTCAAGCTCTGCTTTGACGAGCAATGCTACCTTTGGATGCATTTTCCTTAGCTTCTGCTTCACTGGCTTGACGTTTGGATCTACTGATAGATGATGAACAACAAGGTTTGGATCAAGCCCAGGCATGTGGGCGTATGACCATGCAAAGTTGATGATGGATTCCTTGAGCAAGGCACTGAGAGCGATTTCTTCTCCTTCTGTTAGGTTGACTGCAATGTAGGTGATCTTTGGACATTTTTCTATTCCCAAGTTGATTGGCTTGGTTTCCTCTATGATGATCGGCGACTGCTCTGGTCTATAATCTTGGATAGGGGGAAGAGGCAAGGCTTCATCTTCTAGCGCCTGAATTGTCAGGTTTTCACTAGAAGATACGCCCTTTATTTTTACTATTTTGGAATCAGAATGTACCCCAAGGGGGTTTTCACATAAAGACTCATGATGTTCTCTTGCTATTCCATTTTTGTGACTAAAGCTTGCCTCTTCCCCAAAATATCCTTCTGGGTGAAGCTGATAGACAGAGGTTGATGTTGGATCCTGATTGCTTGCTGGACCTGATGCCCCCATGAATTCTAGGAGTGCTTGTGCGCTTTGGAACTCATCGATGTGTGCGATGCTTGGTTGGTCCCAATCTATGAGGTCGGGGTTTGTGAGGGGAAGATCTATGAGGTTAATGGAGAGTTGTTGGAGAACAGAAGTCCCCAGGAGGGTGTCGTCGGCAAAGATATCGTCGTAGGATCGGATGTCTTTCTCTTTGGGGATGTCTTCAATTTCCACGAGGTCATCCTGGCTATTCGAAAAGTTCACGTTGGTCATGTTAGTGCCCGCAGTTGTGGTATTGGGCTCTTGTTCAAGCAGGCGAGGGGTATTAAAGCCAAGTCCTTACTATTCTGGATTTTGGGATGGTATGATAGGAAACAAATTTCCGTCCTCTTGTGGTCCTAGACCACCACCTTGATAGTTATAGTGTTCTGTGACATTTTTGTAGGGGATTGGGTATTTCTCTTTGAAGTACTCAATCAGTTGTGTGTCACGTGATGGGGGGTCTTTGTATAACCATCTGTTGATATCCGGCTCCATCTCTTTGCTGTTTATATTGCCATGGGATTCAAAAGTCATGTTTTCGATTTGCTTGAGCTTATAATGTTCTTCAATAGGCTTGCTTTGGTGATCTGGGCGCCCTTGAGTATGTGGATCACGTGGAAGAGCCCCTACAGCAAATGCACCACTGAGGTTGTATTCGCCACAACCCTGGTTGTTGATCTTGACGGATGATAAGGTGGAAGAGAGGATGGTCTCTAGATCGCGATGGGATCGGGATGAGCTAGCAATAGAAGTACCAATATCGGTTCCAGGACAATGAGTAGAATGAGGGAAAGATGCTTCCATCGCAAGGCAGTATGCGAAGGGGTTAGGGTCAGCGTGGATGGTAACCTCAGTGCCTTGATGTGGAAACTTGATGCACTGATGGTAAGTAGATGGTACGGCCTTAATGGAATGGATCCATGGACGACCGAGGAGGATATTGAATGGTAGGTCAAGATCAACAACGTGGCAGAGAGTATCTTGCGTTGCTGGGCCTAGCTGGATAGGCAAAGTTATAGTACCTTCAGAGGTACGCTCCAAGTTATCATATGCTTTGATAGTGATTTGCTCATGTTGTATGTCAGACTCCGTGAACCCGATCTTCTTGATGAATTTTGATGTGCACAAGTTGAGGGCTGAGCCATTGTCCACCAGAACTCGTTTGATGGCGAAATCTCTGACCATGACAGCAATGCGGAGAGGGAGAGTATGGTGAGGAGCGACATCTGGTATATCAGATTCTTTGAAGGATAAGGCACATGCTGCTGATAGGTGTCCCACAAGAGTTTCAAACTGAGTTGTGTTAATGTTCGTGGGGACATGGCCTTCTTTTAGAGCTTTGTCCAGGATCTCCTGATGGATGGGTGATGTGCGGAGCAAATCCAAGATAGATATTTGGGCTGGCATGTTCCCAAGATGCTCTATGATATTGTATTGTGCTCTTGGTGCATTATGTTGTGTTGCGTGTGCATTTGATGCTAGCCTGGTGTTAGACTGTGCTGTGGATGTAGTAGACGTTGGCCTTGGAGGAGCAGCTGATCTCGGAGGAGCACCGGCAACAGTTATCCTACCACTGCACGTAGTTGCAGCACATTGTCGATCCGGCCCTCTGATGTGGATGGTATTGATGGTGGGCTCATCTTGGATGGGCTCAACTTGAGTTATGCATCCGACATACTTGTCATAGTTGATGTAGGCCGCTGTGTGATCTTCTTGCTTGCCTTTGCCACGATTTTGGGGCTGATTGGCGTTGGCTTGATTCTTCCCGGTATCGTGTTGAGGGAACACATTTTGATATATTTGCAATCCGGCGTTGGGTGAAGCTTGAGCTGGTGCATCGACCTGGATCTCCTTGCGATCAATGAGATCCTGGATGTAGTTCTTAAGCCGCATGCACTTCAATGTTGTGTGCCCCTTCACACGATGGTAATCACAGTATTCATTTTCTTTATACCAATTAGACTTTGGTGCGTTGTCATCCTTCTGTGGGATGGGCGGATATGTGATCATATTTGCTTTGGCTAGCCGATAAAAGATCTGATCCAGAGGCTCACCCAAAGGTGTGAAAGTCCTCTTTGGATTGTTCTGATTGTTGGGTTTGTTCTGCCTTGGGGCAACGTTAACTGCATTAACAGGATTGCCTTGACGTGCTGGCTGCTGCTGTTGGTATTGCTGCTGATACTGTTGCATAGGTGGTTGATGAGCTTGAGGAGGCTGCTGATAAATAGGTGCTTGATATGCGGGAGCTGGGGGTTGCTGATAGATGGGCACTTGTGGCGGTTGGTATGTTTGAGCTGGTGTAGGACTAGCCACAATGAATTGTACATTCTTAGTGTCAGTGGCTCCATCTGTAACAACATTCTTGTTACGATTTCAGTAATGGGATTTATCATTATTGGGTTTGTTCTTGGAATCATCCTTGAAGTGACGAATAGTGCCTTCGTCTAGGAGAGCTTTCTCGATGCCTATGCCTTTGCTCTTGATGTCTTGGTATGTCTGGAGACAGTTCATTCGCATGTGATGGGATAGCTTTGGATGCAGGTTATCAATGAAGATCTTTGTTAGATGCTTCTCTGGCGGCTGATATGATAACCTGGTTGTAAGATTCTGCCATCTTTGCAAGTATTCTGCAAGGCTTTCTCCATCTTTCTGCTTTGAGTTGCATAGGTCTAGCAAGGACAACTCATTCTCCACATTATGGGCATAGTGTGTGATGAACTTCTCAAAGAGTTCAGCAAAGGTTTTTATTGTCCCATGTAGTATTTTGTAAAACCACTCAACAGCAGTTCCTCCCAAGCTTTTGGAAAACAGACGCAGGAGATAGTTATCACTGTAAGCCACTTCTTGGCACGCCATGTAAAACTCTTTGATATGGTTTACTGGATCTCCTTTCCCCCGATACTTGTCGAACTTGGGCATCTCAAAATGCTTGGGGAAAGGGATAGTTGCTATGGACCGATCGAAGGGATATGAGCACACCTCTTCGAACTTGTATGTTTTATTCTTTGTTTCACTTTGTAGCTCTTTTAGAGTATTTTTCATTGCTTCCCACTCAGCATTGAGTGGCGAGGAAACTGGAACTTCTGCTTGTGATGGAAGCTGTGGAACTGGATATGGCGCTTGCTGTGGATAAATGGGTTGGAACTGATTTTGGGGCAATGGTTACTGGGGATATTGCTGGTGTGGCATAGGGGGATATTGTGGTAAATGATATGGAACCTCTTGATGTTGTTGGGCTACTTGCTGTTGTTGAACTGGCGGTTGTTGTGGGACTGCTTGCTGATATTGGACATTTGGAACTTGTTGTTGTAACTGATGGGTGGGAACTTGTTGTTGCTGGGGGATGATAGGGATTTGTTGTTGGGGCTAATAGCAAGGGACTTGCTGTTGTGGAGGAATGATGGGTGTTTGCTGAAAGGGGACATGTGGTTGCTCTGGGGGAGGCTGTTGGAACGATGCTGCTTGCGGGTATGATGGTGGTAGTTGTTGAGGTTGGCTATGGGTTTGACCGATATAAGCTGGGTGCATGCCTGCGTTACTTAAAGGTGGAACAGATGTGGGGAAGCTAGAAACAAAGGGTGATGGGGTAAGATAGCTGGGGAAAGTTGGCTGTTGAGGTGGTGGAACTTGCTGGAAGGTATTTGGGATTTGGGACGGATAGCTTGAAGCTGGCGGTGTTTGGGGTAGTTGCTACTGTGTTGCTTGGACGAAGGCGGTTTGTTGACTTGCAACCATAGATGTAGGGGACTGGGATGGGATCCCCCATGCCTTCATTTCTTCTTGTGTAAGGCCCCACTGAGAGCTTGTGTTAGGGTGCACTGCAGCGGATGATGGAATGGTAGGAGCAACGGGAGCTTGGGACACAAATGATGGTTGAGAAAAAGGAGCTTGTTGAGGTTGTGGTTGAGCGGATGCTTGTGAGGAGGAAAATGAAGGAAACACCCAAGAGAAAGATGAGGTTGGAATGGGGAGCGATTGCGCTAACCCCAAAGAAGAAGGTACAGGTGCTTGGGGGGTGAAGGGTGACGGTGCTCCTTTGATGGTGAAAGGCATTGCTTGACTGGCGGAAGGTGGTGAAGCTTTTGGTGTAAAAGCTTGCGTGAGAGGTGGAAGCTGACTTTGGTTTAAGTGTTGGTTTTGAGCTTGGGCAGCCATAGCAGATGATGAAGCAAAAGGGGTATGAGATGGAGCGGATGGTGCTGCAGCTTGTGTTGTGGGACTGGCGAGGCTTCCTTGCAAGAAAAGGGGAATGGTGGAAAGCTCTTGGGGTGTTTGCATGATAGGATCGGGAAATGATTGGACAAACGGAGAATACGCTTGTGCTGGAACTTGGATAGTTTTGATGGGGATGCGTGGATAGAGAGATGGTGGGATGGAGGTACTTTCTGGTAGGTAGTGAACAAACGTGCTTTGCTGATGTTGTGGTACAAGGGTATTGGTCGCTGGTGGGCTTTCTGGAGGATTTACAAATGCTTGGTTTGCCAAGGGGGATGAAGGGATGTTTGGATCTTCACATGGGTTACTGGCTTGGATTTGGAGATTGTAGGTCATCATGACATTGGTGAAAAGGTTGGGATCGGATGAGGTTGTTGGTGGATAAGGATTCATGCTTCTTCTTTTCTGAGATCTGGTCTCAACAGGCATGGAGATGCAAGTGCTAAATGGATGCAAGATGTTTGGCTAAAAGATGTTGATGGATGCAAAGTTGATGAACTTCTAAAGATGATGACTTCTAAGATGCAAATGCAAAGACAAGGATCAAGATGGCGATGATGGAAGCTGGATGGAACTGATATGGATCAAGATGGTGGAGGAAAGATAGGTTGCTGATGGAAAGCTGGTGAAAGATTACTGAGTGGTCAACAAATGAGCTGCTATTTTTTCCCAAATGGAGGATCAGAGATATGATGGGGTCAACCTAAGATAGACTGATGATCTTCGGTCAACAAGTTTCTTATCAATACACTCCAATCTCTTGCTCGAGATGATGGCTATGCAAGGACAAGGTTTGATTTCTTTATGACAACACGTTGTGCCAAAAAAGAGGATGATGGTCTCTGATCTTGGATATGGGATAGGAACAACTCAAAAAGGTAGAACACTAAGTGTTGGTGGGTCTCTGGATTTTGGAGCAAAAGATGATGGATCTGCTGGAAAGATATGGAAAGCTGATGGGGGGATGCTGGTGGAAAAGGTATTGAAGGGTGAAGGGACAAATGCTCTATCTAAAGGGACAATGTAGATGACAAGGATTGATTCTAGAATGCTGGTAGAAAGATAAATGCACTTTATGATGTTTTGAAATGCAACTAAGGTTTTGATGCTGATGCAAAGGATGAAACTAGGATGAAACTAAGATGCAAGGCTGTTGGAGACAAGATTTCAAGATCTGAAGATGGAAAAAGACATGAACAAGGAAATGGCTAATCTTCTGGCTCAAGGTTGACAAAGTGATGGTTAACTTGGAAACGGAAGGCGAACTGTTTGATGCGGACGTTATGGGCAATGTTCTCAAGTCTGGTTTGGGACTTCTCCTCTGCTTGGGTTGCTTGGATAATGGATTGATAGGTCTTGGTGTTCTTCTTGATAACTTTTCGCTCTTGATAGGCTTGGGATTTGGGCAACTTTTCTTTAGGATGTTTGTTCTTGCTGGGCATCACTTGGAAAAGAGGTTTCTGATTTTGAGGCAAAGGTTTCCAATGGCAAAAGTTAAAGTCAAAGCAATCTCCGCAAGGGACAAAGCAACCCTGCAGGATACAAACAAAGACAACTGACTCTGACAAAGCTTTGAAAGTGTATGTTTCAACAAGTGTTTTCACGGAGTCTTTGACTGTCAAGCACTTCAAACAGATCTACCTAAGGAAGGTGAGTATCAAAATCGCTTGCCCACAGCTTGGTATCCCCTAGAAGGGAATACAAATGGTGAGCAATCTTGAGGCGACTCGGTAAACCCCTTGGAATCGGTCCTTGCACAAGGATTTTGATACTTTCGGATGTAGATAGGGTAGCCTCTAGTTTATCAGGTTTTTAATAGTTTCGTGGTGTCTCCATACCCGGTTATGCTGATCATCCGTGACTCACTTAAGAGCCTTGCCAATTATGCTGGGGGAGAGGAATGTTTACCATCCCCAGACACGTGTTTGGCACGAACGCCCGGCGATTAGGAGATGTAAGTGATTCTTTTGGTATTCACTTATTTGTATACCGGCCGGGGGGGATACCGGTTTGAGGTCGTTCTCCAAGGAGGAAGCGCTTCTCCTTGGACAGGCCTCGCTAAAAGAAGAACAGATGAACTTGTCCAAGTTCAAGTGTTCCACGTTGCTTACTCTAACAAGGTTTATGCAAGAATTGGAAAACTCCTACATGCACATCAAGCAGATTTTGTTCATTTTCCCAAATTTGATTAAGTGATGTTTGAACTTTGAAATGAAGACACTCGTGATTAGATTTTGATTTATTCTTTTCCTCAAAATGTAAATGCTTTGAACGGTTGCAAGTTCTTTCCTTTTGTGCATTCAAGATTTGATTAGCGAGTTGATTTAAGAACTTTGAAAAAGCTTTGTTTTATCCCTTAGATCACTCAAGATTGAATTTGTTTGCTTGCTTTGAAATTTGAAATGAGATAGGGAATAGAGTTGTTCATTCCTTTAGTGCATTCGAGCTTTGGTTTGATTTTCAAATTGACAATGACACTCTAGGACCTAAGTTCATTTCCTTAATGTCATTCAAGATTTTGTTTGACCTTTGCTATAATAAAAGAAATGAAAAAACTAGTCCCAAGCAAAAACAAAAAAGTGAGACTGTCCAGCTTATAGGCGACGCTGGAAAGTGCAGAAGCGACATTTGATTCTTACAGGTGACATTCTGTACTTCAAAAGGCGACAGATAAAAATCCAGACGCGTTATTTCTTTCGTTACAGGCGTGATTTCTTTACAAGCAGGCGACAGAAGAAGAATTCTGGGACGTAACAGAAGTTATCGATCACAGGAAAATCTTAGTTATGCAGGCGTGAAAACAGAGGTCATAGGCGTCATTTCTTTCCTCAAAGGCGTGATTTAATTGCATGAAGGCGTGACTAGATTGTTTGTAGGTGACATTTCTTTTGTTGAAGGCGACATTTCTTTGTTTGAAGGTGACATTTAATTGCTATAGGCGTCATTTCTTTTCATGAAGGCGACATTTCTTTTGTTTCCTGCAAAAAATAAGCATATAAAGTATAATTTCATCAAAATGATTGTGGTTAGTGTCCCACCGGGCGTGCCAGAATGTAGACTAGGATTTGAGCGTGCACCTAAACCTGTTTTGAAGGCCAAAGACAAACAAACGTCATAGCATATTATCAAATCAAATTTAATGGTAAACAAACTAAAATCAAAGCCACCTCAGTTTAAGCCTAAAACGGATGCGCCCATGCACCGTTTGATATGCTTGGATATAGATGAATGTGGGTGTGCAAACTCAAGCACTTGGAGCATGCAAATTAAGATGATTTGAGGATCAAGAAGACCCAAAATGACACAAAATAGGTATGAGGAACCTATTTTGCCTCAAAGGCCTCAAGAACACACAAATATGCAAAGCTAAAAGATGAACTAAGATTGATTAAACAAGAAATGAATCTATGTTAATCCCATTAAGCTAATTTAGATGTGATTTAAGCTTGAAAATGATCTAAAATGATGAGTTTATGCTTATGCTAGAATGAAAATGATATTATAACTTTGCTATTGAGTTTGAGAGTTGAAAGATGATTTGCCTTAGGAAGTGAGGGTATTTATAGGATTTCTAAAAGCTTGGGGTAGGAGGAACGAATGGCCAGGATTTAAAATCCTTAAGAGAGGCCAAGATTCACTCAAAGAGAAGCACATGGATTGTGCTAGTCCTCAGCCAATCAGGAGGTGACACATGTCACAAGGTGAGTGGATGAAGGGAAGGGCAAAGAGGAGTCAACAAAGGAGGCTCCAAGCTCATAACTCTCCAAATAAATGCTTGTAAGAGCAATGAATGAGCTTTAAGAGGCTTTGAAGACTTTGGGGAAGCAATAAATACTTTGTGGTTGAGATATTTGGAAGGAAAGACTTTGCTTTGGTTTAGGAAAGTCTTAAGCTTGGTTAGGATTGCACAAAGGTTTAAGGGTAGGATTAGGATTAGATTAGGACAAAGAAATGGATTAGGATGGGTGAAGAGGGTGGATTTGAGAAGATTCTAGAAGAGTCTAGATTTCTCCTTAGTTTCATGGAATAAAAGTTATTCATTCCAAAAGCTTAAGTTTTAGGAATATTTATTAAAATATTTTCAATAAATATGCAAATTAAATATTTAACCTTAATTAAATATTTAACCTTGGGATTAGGGTTAGAAAAGATGGGATTAGCCTTTTAATCGAAATTAAGAAGGGATTAGAAGATTTTGGAAGAGGTTAGTGGTCTTAAGAAAATTGGCCAAGTTTGGGATAAAAAATAAATTAATTTATTTTTTGAAGTTTTTGGTCAATTTATTAATTAAATAATTAATAAATTAGGGATAATGTCCAAATGACATTTTTAGGCTAGATTCCTTAATTAAATATTTTTAATTAAGAGAGAGAGATTTAATGCCATAAAAATAAATAAATTAATTAAATAATTAATTAATTAATAAATGATGATGTCATCAAGGATTTTCAAAAAACAAAAATAATTTATTTTCTAAAGGATTTTTCGGTGTCTACATGGGGATGGCTTCATCCCAGCTATTTCTATTGGCATTGATAGTTTGGTAGTTGCAAACCATGGCTTCTTCAAACAAGTGTTCTAGGAAGCTTGATCTGAAATCTTTTAAAAAGGTATGCATTCTCAAGCTTTGTGGGAGTAGCTCAACCATCCTAGATTTTGATGCTACATGTCAATGTCTATAGTAGCATACACTTATTGTGTTGGAAGATCCCCTCTAAAAATGTTCTACAAGATTAGGTTGCTTAAACACAAGCCCCTTATGGTTGGATGGCATTCAAAACCTCACTAAGGGGTTCCTTTTTTTGTTTCTCTTAAGTAAGCTATGTTCAACTCATCGTTCAATATGGATCTTGGTATGTCCAGTTGTCTCTTCTAGTCTTTCATCCATGGAATCAAGAACTTTCTATCTCGAACGATAAGAAACTCCATATCTCAGTTTGGCTTGAGTTTTATAATCTTCCTTTACCTTGCTGGAATTTTCTTCCAACAATTGCCTCTTCCCTAGGGAAGGTTATATGTATCGAGCCAAGCCACTCTTATCAAGCTTGACCCCAAAAATGCATTTGTACATGGAGTTTGACTTATCTCAAGATCTAAAGGTGTCAATTGACATTCAAATCAACATTTGTTTCCAAATTGAGCAACTACTTTATCTGAATCTACTCAACACTCATTTTTGGTGCCAATCCTAAGTGCACAAAATCAAGGATTTACTATTAGTTGCCCCAAGGTTAAGACTCATCCATGGGTTTCTAACTATCTATGAGCTTTTGAAGCACCCAAAGCTAAGGAAAATTATACCATAGTGAACCATTAGGGTAGACACACTTATGTTAGTAGTGTTCAAGGAAAAATTTAGTAGATTGTTAAAGTGCAACTTCAATCAGCTATTTCAAACTCTCCTACAAAGGGGCAATATATTATTACTATAATTACTTCAAAGTTTTTTGTTTGACCAAATTTTGTCCAAACACCTTAGCAAGCATTGATGTTCTCTTCTCAACCACATAGTTTGTATTGCCCCTGTAGTCCAACATGGCATTTGGAGGATGGCAAGTTTGTTTCAAGAAATGGAAGAATGGAATATTATGGTTTCAAGCTAGTTTTGAGCATTTACAAAATCATTTCTCAACTTTGGAGGATGAGGATGGTACGCAAGAATTTTGTCCATGAATGTCCTCTTTTAGAATATGCACTATCTAACTAACCTCTTTAGGAAGTACATTCTATGTAGGACATTCATAAGAATTATTCTTGCATTAGTATTCTATGTCTTTCGGAATTAAAATTATTGCCTTCATGATTTTTTTAGCATGTCATGTTATTTCTCCTTGAATGGACTTCTTTTTCCCTCCAATCACAAGGTTTATCATGGAGGAGTTACATTCACCTTTCTTGTTCCATAGTGACAATCATGCATCATGGACCATGGGTTCGATTTGAATAAATGCCTTTCTAGATTATCATAAATATTGATAATCATTCTTTTGGCATCATTAATGTTTTTGCTTCCATTGATGTAGTTCACTCTACAGCAATGAATTACAAATTCAATGGGCACTCCAACTACTGGGGTTTTGTGTGGAAATTTTAATATGGTTGAGGTGACATATGATAAAGATGGTACTTGTTATTTTTTATGGATTACCAATAAACACAAGGCATGGTAATTATGTGGACGATAAATTAGGGCTTTATGACCCTAATTCACACCACCATCACTCCTAGGCCATTTCACATGCGTGGAGTAATTTTAGTGTACAAATAATAGAGCCTTTAAATGGCTTGATTGTGTCATGATCTCAATGCAATCTTCTTCTTTTTTATTTGTCTCTTGTAATACTATGTTGATTATAATTCTTCTCAAGGTGACCTTGTCATACTTCTTTCCTATTAAGTTTAACATTGGATGGCAAGTGGATCCAACATGCCCTTTCAAGTCCTATTTTTTTTAACACCTCGTTAATGATTCATTGGCCTACATTATCACAATCCAACAAATTTGAAATCTTTAATTGTTAGAGAGTCATAGATATTACTATACTAATCATTATAAGTTTAAAATGTATAAAAGAAATAAAATTTGAGCCATCTAAGCATAGAATATACATATTACACAAGATATGCATGGGGAAAACCTATTCACATTAAAAAAAATTAAAATTAAAATTAAAATTAAAAATTAAAAATTAAAACCATAAAAGCATCATTTTATTAGAATAGTTACACAATGTCACAAATGAAAACGATAGTTGTTGGAAGTTATTTCTTACAATATAAGTGAGGTGTTCTTGAAATGAAAAAAAAAGCTAAAAATGAATGTATGCAATTTGATATTAATAGTTGTAATGAATGTATGTAATTTGATCTTAACAGATAAGTTGTATTGAATGTATGTAATTTGATCTTAATTGATAACTTGTACATTTTTCTTGTAATACAAAATGGTTTTTCATTGTGTATGCGAAGACTTCAATATCGAGAAAACTTCAATATTGCTTTGGTTATTTTGAGTTAGTTGCTAATTATTTTTTGAAAATGGAAAAGAACGAGTTTTTTTTTAATTTATTACATGTGAAATATTAATAAGCATGTAAAAATATACTAAATATAGTACAAATAATCTTAGGAGTATTAATATAAAAGAATCTAAATGATATTATGTTTTATTTGTGCTTATAATTTATTTATTATTAATTTTTTAAGGAAAATGTTATAGACTTGATTTTTTTATTAATATAAATATTAATAGCTATATCTATCTAAATGTCCTCAATAGGCAAAACCAACCATTGACATGTTGAAATAAAATGAGCACCCAAAAAACTACCAAAACTGACCACATGGACTAAGAACTGAAACCTTATAATGAGAAATATGTATTATAGAAATGTCAACCAAAAGAACTATTAACATCATCGTTAATAGTTCCAATTGTTCGTTCGTCATCATTCTCTTGCACTTGCAAAAGTGAACGAGGTGGGATTGTGAGAGGCCTACATGCATCAACAACATGTGGAGGGCTAGAAAAACTTGAGAGATGCATGTCATAGTACTAGAAGATAGAAAGTCCAAGAGGGAAGCCAACTCCTTGTAGAAGTAGTGACAATTTTGATTAACAAGCCCAATTTGTATTACATCATAGACAATTTATTTTTTAATGCAAAATGGAAAGTTGTATGTAAAAAAATTCATAATTTACATTTTACATTAAAAATGATATTGTCTATTTGACAATTAACTACATATTGTATATCTAATTTTATGTTTTTGGTTAAATTTATATTAAGTATATACTCTACATTATTATAGTAAAATTTAAACAATATTGATTTTTATTAATTTGTTTCTATATTTAATTCTTGTTGTAATGTTTTTTTTTTATTAGACAAAATGTGATAATCCTTTATAATTAGAACTATCAGTCTTTACAAAATGATTAGTTTTAACTAATTTAAACTTTTAAAGACATATTTTAACATTAAAAAGATTATTGATATAAAAAAATAACACTTAGAAAGATCATTGATATCAAAAAATAACAATTTGTCTACCATTAATGGGGATTGGAAGGATAATCTTCCTATCAATCCCCATGATGGAGTGACTTCGACTATTCTGGATGATAGATGGATCAAAATAAACTTTGATGGTGCATCAAAGGGTAATCCAAGCCTGAGTAGTGTAGGATGTAGTATGTGTAATCACAAATTAATCATTCTTGTAGAGAAATCAAAATATTTGAGGAAAAGCACCAACAATGTCATAGAATTTAGAGAATTACTACTTAGATTAGAATTATAAGTAGAGATAGCTAAATGTAAGATGGCTACATCTTGAAGGAGATGTTCACTCATTAAGATCAAGGTAAATGCACAAAGATGGGTGTCCAAAAAAGGGCTATAAGATGCCATTTTTTTTATGAAATCAACAAACTTTGAACTTTGACAAGAAATTGAAGATAGTTAGACTCAAATTTTCAAAATGCAACAAGAATAAGGGTTGTAGTACTCTGAATCTAATTTCTAAACTACTAATTTATTTTGAAAATGGTGGAGATTAAGGCCCTCAAAAAATGGGGAGGGCAAAAAGTGGTCCTATTTTTTGTGAAAAATTAGAACATATCATCTGGTGTGATCCCCTTAAAATGTTAAACATTTTTTAATTTTATTAATCGCTCCAATAATAAGTTAGCTAACACCACGTATTTTATCTCGGATTTTTCTGCTAATTTTTTTATGAATGTATGATGTTTTAAGAATTTCTAAAGTGGATACATTCTAAAAATGTGAAATTTGTGCATGCTCCCCTAAAAATCATTAAAAACTAATCAAAAATCAAAACTTTTTTTCAAAGTGTGTAAAATGGAATCTAGTTTCTTAAAAACTAAATTGTTTCAAAATTTGACAATTGGGCCAAAATCTAAGCCCAAAAGCTAAGAGAGATATCTAGAACATAATATCATTTAATTTTGTCATTGTTGAGCCACGTGAAAACCTTATGGGAAGAACACATGAAAAAGTGTGATTTTTTGTATGCTTGTTGGAAAACATGTCCCAAACCTATTTGAATCCTCCAAGCATTTGGGTTGGATTCCCAAGTATAATCCAAGCCTTATGCTTGGTAGATCCCAATGTAGTTAACAGGGTGCGTGCCCTATATAAGTAAAAATATTATGCAATGTTGCATTCGATGCAATATTTTACTTTCAGTGTTTTACATAGGGCATACGCCAAATGTATGAATAAGGAGGAGAGAGAGGGAGAGAGAGAGAGAGAGAGAGAGAGAGAGAGAGAGAGAGGGAGGGGTCTTAAGGAGTTCTAATGGGTCTTAAGGGGTTTTAAGGGATCCTAGGATAAATTAATGTATCCTATGTTAGGATTAGCAAACATAAATTTAACAGTTACAAGAAAATATAATCAATAATGCAAAGGAATAAAGAACACATAAGTAGAACAAGAAGACACAAATATTTAATGTGGTTCACCCAATCTTGGGCTACGTCCACTAAACAAAGAGCCCAATCTTATTATCTTGTAATTTCTGCCTATTATATTCTTCTATTAATACTTTGCAACTCTATACCATTGTAAAAAGCTATGAAATTCTCATATATTGAGAAAACACTAACCCTAAGCCATTATAACAAGACTTATGTTGGTTAACAAGTTAACCCTAAAAAATACAAGACAAGTCAACCTAGGGAAAATATTAACGAGACAACCTATGGAAATTCTTGATGTGTCAACTAAAAAATGCTTGACGAGTTAACCCCCAAAAAATTTTTGGGCCATTGCCCTGAACCCCACAATAAATGAAAAGTATACATTACTTGCCAAATTAGTCACCACAAACCAACAATATCTCACTTGGGGACTCTTTAGGCTCCACACTAAGAAACCTCCCACTTGGAGACTGATCTTGTAGCAACACTGCTACCCCTAAAGCTCCCACTAGATTGATCCACTCTGGACTCTATTGTTCTTTTAATTGTTTTCAATTGTGAAGACCAACTGAAGCTGAAGTGGAGTTCAACTTCTCCCTTATCACTACCTTTGTAAACATATCTATTGGATTTTCATCTATATGTATTTTTTCCAACTTTAACTGTCTATTATCCAATACAGACTGAATGAAGTATACCTCAACCAGGTATATGTTTGGTCTTTGAATGCAAGGAAGAATTATTTGCAAGATGGATGAAAACCTAGCTATATGTAAACATATAATTATCATTCTATGATTTTCCCAACTCTTCCATGAAAAATTATAGCCATACAATCTCCTTAGCAGCCTCTGTAGTAGCAACAAACTTTTCCTATATAGTGGATAAAGAAACTACCTTTTGTAGTCAATAAATCCAACTCACTATTGTCCCACCAACAATAAATACATAATGTGTGGTACTCTGTCTAGTATCTAAATCCCTTGCCATATCTAAGTCAACATGGCCTTTTAAATCAATATTAGATCCCCCAAAATATAAAGATTTATTGAATGTACCTCTCAAATATTGAAGAATCCATTTTACTACATTCCAATGCTCAACTCTAGGGTGACTCATATACCTTGCCAATAACTCCTACAATATGTGTGATATCTGGTCTAGTGCATACCATGACATACATCAATCTACCTATAGCCAAAGTATGTGGTACCTTGGACATTTTGTCTTCCTCCTCTTGTGTCTTTAGACACATCTCCTTAGTCAATTTCAAATGACTAAGAAAAGGCATGCTAACAACTTTTGTGTTCTCCATATGGAATATTTGCAACACCTTATCAATATAATCAACCTGAGATAGAGTCAATTTGTTGTTCTTCCTATCTCTGAAAATTTTCATACCAAGGATTTGTTATACTACCCCCAAATCCATCATAGAAAAAGAATGTGCTAACTGTTGTTTCAAATCCTTAATGTGATCCATGTTAGAACATTCTACAAGCATATCGTCAATATATAAACATAAAATAATGTAGCTATCATCATCAAACCTCTGAAAATAAACACAATGGTCTAAAATACACTGACTGTAGCCATGCTCATCCATAAAAATATTAAATTTAATATACCATTGTTGAGGTGCTTGCTTCAAGCCATATAAACATTTCTTCAATTTGCACACTAAATTCTCCTTACCTTTGACCTCAAAACCTTGTGGTTGTTGCATATATATTTCTTCTTTCAAATCACCATGGAGAAAAGTTGTTTTAAGATGAAGTTGTTCCAAATACAAATCTTCAATATCCACAATACTTAAAATAGTGCCACTAGTACATTTGACCTTATTTTTTTACCAAAATATTTTACCATCAATTAAAAAGGTTTAGGTTGGTCATATTATAGAAGGAAATTTTTCTTTTCTTTTTAATCCATGCCTGTGTTGGTCGAAAGTTCGACCAATACCATGTAGGTCAAAATTTCTACCAACATGGACATAACTTTAAAATAAAAAAGATTTCATATCTCATTTCATTATGAGATCAAGCTTGGAGCACGCGAAGGAGGAGCATATGCGAGGGTTTTAACTATTAGTTGGTGTAAAAGGAGGATCGCCTACGAGGGTTGCCACTGTTATTTGGTGTAAAAGGAGAAACACCTACAAGGGTTGCCACTATTATTTGGTGTAAAAGGAGGACCACCTACGAGGGTTGCCACTATTATTTTGGTGTAAAAGGAGGACCACCTTTGAGGGTTTCCACTATTATTTGGTGTAAAAGGAGGACCACTTGTAAGGATTTCCTTACTCTGCATTTGTCTGGCATTTTTTTCTGCTTCTATTCTATTGGCACTTGTTGGTTACCTACTTAGGGCTTGTGAGCAATGTGACAGGACATCATGTATTGTGTATTTGTTGGCACATTTTTTATCATTGTATAAGTGTCTGAGATTTTGATCTCTGTTTATATACATTGATGCTATTACATTCATGAGGTACTTATTGATAAGCCCATGGCTATGTTCTTCACATTACATGAAGCTAGGGCATCATTATTTTGTGTTTATCCTAAATTTTCTACTCATGAACAACCCGTGAGTGATTTATTGTTCATCCAAGGCACCATTTTTACTAGTTAGGGATCTAAATGGATTGTTATAGTATTATGTTGCATTTACATTGAAGTCTTGGATAGTTTCTATTAAAGTTTGGAAGTGTTTAATCCCTCAAAATGTGACTATCCTTGTACAGTCGGGGTATGTAATAGTCTATCAAAATAACCCCACCCCATATAAAAAAAACCAAAAAAGATCAATACAATGCCAAGTTTGAAACCAAAAACCATCCCTGCAATAGACCCACAAATGCAAAGAAAATCGATGACAGTTTTAGGATTATTATTTGAAAATAGTAAATGTTCTTGAAGACTATTTGATAGAGACACTATTCAAACTTATTGGAGATAACAAAAGATATTGTTATGGTTATCTCAAAATAGAAAATGGCTATTATTTTGTTAAGGCATTCTTTTTTGAAAACTGCTTTGTGACAGTTAGACACGATATTCAGTTTTTGAAAAGGATTTGTTTTCAGATCAAAGGTGAAAGACTATATAAATATATTATTCTTTTGCTCTCCATTGTAGAGAGTTGTACTGAAAAGAAATATCTTTCAAAAGATGAAAAAGGAATGTATTATTTTATAATTTATTCTACTACAATATTCAGTGCTTTGTTATATACTGCAAATTTGAAATACTTCATAGTATTTTATACACACACACACACACACACTATTATGATGTATTTGATGCAAACTTTCTCTCTAAGTCTTAGATGATGCAAGACTAGAGACTATATTAAAATGAAATAGACATAATACTATGTATTTGACAAATGGACATTATAAAGTTGTAAAATGCCAATGAGGCATTGATACATTTAATGAGGCAATAAAAGTTCAGTGAGGCATATAAGAAGGACTTTCAATGAGATAGCATTTTCAGTGAGACAAACAATCAGCCAGTGAGGCATTGTACAAAGGATATTACAAGATAAGCTAGAGAGGCAAACTAGTGAGTGGTTTTATTCCCCAGGAGGGTTTCCACTCAGGACACATCTTGAGTTATATTTCTTGTGTGTCTTCTTGTTTATATTGCTACCTGCACTATTTATTTATTTTTCGTATTGCTTAAATTTCTAAAAGATTTCAAAAGATTAAAAATACTCTATGATCACTGATTCACCTTCAAAAGATTAAAAATTCCTTTGAGGGATACTTTGTCCAAGAATTTAAATTAAGTCAAGGTGACTGTCTTAATGAGCCCTTTAGGAAGTTTAAACACAAAGACCCAAACCATGCCAGAATTGACTCGTGAACAGACCTATCACAAGGGATAGTTTTGATTGCATTTTAAGATTTCACTTTACATGTCCCATTAGAAAAAAATATAAGAGATACTAATCCATATAGTCTATCCTCTTTTAGAAAACATCCCATGATAATGAATGAAAAATCTAGGTTTTGTACAAAAACTCAAACTACTGAAACAAATATCTTGCTAATATTTTATTTAGAACATCTACCTCTTTCAAATTCATGAAAAGGGTTTATGAGAACATCACCTCTATGTAGCTAAATTCTTTCATAGAGGTGATGTTCACCTAAACCCTTTTTCATAGAGGTGATGTTCTCATAAACCAATTAAGTCAAAACACAAACCCTCTTTTGAATAAAAGAAACCAAAATTTATGAGAACATCACCTCTATGTAGCTAAATCTCGCTCTGAAAATGATCTTCTTTTAGGAAACAATGAAAATCCTCTCTGGGTTCATACTTATTGTGACTTCCCATGGTGCACTATCATTGCTTATACACTGTCTTTTTCCAATTCTTTTAAATTGTCACTATCTTTTAAAATTAATGTTATATATTGCTTACATTTGATTCAATTTCCATATTAATTACTCTCTTCAGTTGTATTAGGAACTTTTGCCTTAAGCATGTGTGATGCAAACTTGTAACATCCCTTTTATCCTCCAGTTTTTTTGTTCATTTATAGTGCACTTTTGATGGCTTCTCAATATGTAATCATGATGCTCTATTTCTTGGTAGTTGTGACTCTTAATGATTAAACCATCTCTTGATCATGTTATTGAACTTGATTAATAAATGCTTTCAAAATCCAAGAACTATTTAACATTAGATATATAAGTATAAAAAATAAGGCCCCAATATACATACATCATCAGAGAGCTTCATATTCTTTGTATGGATGCAAAGCACTTCCAACCTTCCTACTTCATCCAGAACCCCAATATCAATCTCCATGTCGAACCTTCCAAACCCTCTAAGTGTTGGATCAATACTATTTGGTTGGTTAGTTGCTCCCATAACAACAACATTTCTCAAATTTTTGAAAACTTTACCAGCTATCCAACAGTAACTGCACATGTCCTTGGGATGTCAAATCTTCACCATAAATGAAATGCACACATTCAAGTGGTTACGTTAGGAGTTGGTTGAAGCTAGCCGGCTCCCAAATTGCAACGTGAAGAATGAAAAAGGGTGGTGTGAGCCTCCTTTGTTGAAAACACAGCCTTGGTCAAAACGTGACCTCCACAATGAAACACGATCCCTTAAAAACAAATCATTCCTATTCTTTAATAGTTCGTAGCATTCAAATAACACAGTCTGCCATTAAAGGAGATAATTCAGCCTCCTTATGATGCTTGATTAATGAAGAATTTTGAAATTCCAGCCTTGATAATTTGTAGCTTGATGTAATTGCTTCAACTTCACATTCTTGATTTACTTCAGCATCAAGAATAATATCCACATATTTAGTAGTCTAGTGAGGAGATTTGTGTAACTCCCAAAATAATAATAACTCCCAAAATACTTATCCTTTTGAATATTTCATGGTCTAGTGAGCATGATTTGTGTATGTAATTGTAAATCTTGTATAATCTTATAATATTTTATTATTATTATTATATACAAGATACTACTAATGTTTGTATGTTTACGTTTTGTATATTTATAACCTGTGAAGAAAGTCCACACATGGCAATATGAACCAGAATAAAATAATGAGACAATTGCTAGATTGTGGTCTCAGTTCCAAAGAAAAGACGTTGGTAAATGTAATTATCCTTGCAAAAAGTGTGAGGGCTTAAAGAATTGAAGAATTCTAGTCAAAACAGCCCAGAGTCATTATAGGCAACATGGTCACATTGAAGGGGGGCATGATTTTCATCAATTAGTGAATGTGGATTTCCAATTGGAGGAAAATGGAGGTGTGAATATCCAAGCCAACGATAAGGCTCCCATGGAAGAAGATGATCCTGTGGCAGAGAACACAATTGAAGATGATGGTATTGGCGTAGTTGATAATGTGCTAGAGGACATGATTGAAGAAGATGGTATTGGCGTAGCTGATCAAGATGATCATGATGATGGTACTAGTGCATCTGATAATGATAATGATGATGGTCTTGATATAGCTATACTTGAGAAGGCATACGAGCCCCTATACCAAGGCTCCCAAACAACTCTTCTCTCCGCTATAGTGTTGTTGGTGAACTTGAAGGTTATGAATGGTTTATCCAATGTAGCAATGTCACGTATGCTAAGGTATGTCAATTTTGTCATCTTCAATGTTAGCATACCATCATGATTCATTATATTAACAATTCATATTTTTTGTTGTAGGTTGATAGGTGATTTTTTTTTACCACCATCAAACATTCTACCTCGTTCGTACCGAGAATTATCTACCATTATGAATCAAATTGGAATGAAGTATCAGACAATACATGCATGTCCTAATGATCACATTTTATATCATAAACAACGTAAATTTGCAATAGAATGCTTTGATTGTCATACTAGTAGATATCGGTCAGATCAAAAAACAAAAAGGTGTCTCACAAGACTCTTCGATATATCCCCATTATTCCACGTCTTCAACGATTATTCAAGTGCACTAGCTTGGCATAATTTATGGATTACCGTGCACATAATAGAAGTCAAGATGACATTATGTGAATGCCTACGAATGGTTCTACATAATTTAAAGACATAGAAACAACATGGCCACACTTTAAAGAAGAACCTCATAATCTCAAGCTTTCAGTGGCAATAGACGGTCTCAATCTATTTGGAGATATGAGATCTATTTACTCAGTGTGGCCTATTTTTGTTATTAAAAATAACATTCCTCCTTGGATGTCCATAAAGAGGGAGCCCATAATGTTGTCAATGATTGTACTAGGTAATTTTTCATTTAATAGTTATGTTAATTAATTTATAAACACCACATCAAGATGGTCATAATAATTATGTAATGTTTTTGTTCATTCAACTAGGTAAGTACCAAGTTAAAGATATGAACATGTATATTGAGCCCCTTATTGATGAGTTATTGATTTTATCGAATGGGGTCACTATGTATGACATCTCTAGACCAATAGGACAAAGGCAATTTCAATTCTATGCAATGCTCATATGGATAATACATGATGCCCCTGGGCTAACTCATTTTTGTGGTATGTTATATATTCATGTTAAGGTCACGTATTTTTGGTATGTTATAGTACTTACACATTATTGTTGTATATTTAAGTTGTACGTGATAATTCTACATGATCTAATTGTACAGTATATTTTAGGTCTTCGGACAAAGAGTAAATTTGCATATCTAGTTTATGGTTCGAAGATGAAATTTCGTCATTCAAAAAGTTTAGGAAAGCAGGTGTTCGATGAGTTTAGGCACTTTCTCCACAGTAATCATAAGTATCGAACTATCTCAAAACATCTTTTTAATGGGAAAGAAGAGACCACATTAAGGCGACGAAGAATGACACCTCATCTATGGAAGTTAGAATACAATAGACTAAATCGTCGAGGTAATGTCATTCCATCTGATGAATTTTGTTTGAAATTTATATTTTGATATTATATTTTATTTAGTAATGATGTTATTGATGCTTGTGAAGGTGGTCAAGGCATCAATGACCAACTTTCTAGATGAATAAAAAGTTATCCTAGTCAATTTAGTAAGTTGTCATACTACAAGGATCTCTCAATCATGCATTTATTTGATACTATGCATATTGAAAAGAATGTAATAGAGAGACTATGAAAAATATTGGACGGAAGGCGTGACAAAGAAAAAATTGTCAAAATTTGTAATGACATTCATGAATCCAATCATGCCTTGAAAACTTTCATTGCATCAAATAGCAATAGAGACCGCACAAATATGAGTGCCCTTCCTTGGTTATTAACTGAGTAGCAAAGTGATGCATTAAAAGAAGTCAAAAAAAAAAAAAAAAATTGCAACAAGATTTGTTGCAAATATAAGTAGTCTTGTATCAAAGAAAGGTGATTTTGGGTCAGGGCTGAAAACACATGATTGGCATACCTTCATCAAGGTAAGTCATGTTCTCTATTTACAATATATTTGTAAAATTGCATGTACTTTTTATTGTATTATTTTACAATATAATGAAAAGATCATTTTTTAATCATTGTAGTGCGTCCTACCTCTATCCCTCTCACACCAGTTTGACAATAGTGTTAAACAAGTTATATACGATCTTGGAGAATACATGAGGTTAGAAGTGTTATTTCTTAGACTTGTACAGATATTATATTTATGACTTGCTTTACTTTTTATGTAATTTATTATGATTTTTTTTCTAAAATCTTGTTTATATGTTCTTGCAAGTTGAATCTCTTTTAGGTTGTTATCATCTGAAGAAATTGATAAAAAAGATATGTGTGAAATACAAAAGTGTCTACCTCCAACTTTTTTCAATGCTCAAGAACTTTACCTCATACATCAAGTTGAGGAGATTGAATTGTGTGGACCTGTACAAACTAGGTCAATGTGGATGGTTGAGAGGTACTTGAAATTTATGAAGGGCTTGGTTCAACAAGGAGCATGTCCTGAGGGTTCTATGGTGGAGGGATATATGGTATACCAAACCATGGTGTACATTAGTGAATATCTTCCCAAGTTTGCAGCAAATATCTATGTAGATCGCATTTGGGATCTCAACTCTATTAACAAAGTCGAAGGGGAGCACTTGATGGAGAAAGGTAGATTGAGGAAAGTGAGAGGTAATTATATGATGTTATTATAGTTTATTAATTCTTATAGATCTTCAATATAAGTTGTTTCTAAGCAGTCTATTTATTTTGTTTATAGTTGGTCGTGAGTGGGATGTACTACATTTGTATATTGCAAACAATCTTGATTGAATGACAGTATGGATTCAACAATCTCAATAAAATGGTTTCTCATTAACATAGGATGTTGTTGCATCATTGGTTAAAGAAGCTCATCGTAATGGAGATCGCAATGTTACGCCAATGGTATTTAATCTACAATATAGTTTAAGGGTAGAAAGGTACGTATAAGTTTACTAACCATGACCCATAAGTTTAATATTAACTCATAGATCAATGCACATAATCTTGACATGTTTAAATAATTGCAGATCAAACACCAAAAAGCTATGTACTACCATGGCTATAAATTTTGCATAAAAAAGTTAGACGACATGAAGAAAACTTGTGATTCTCGGATAAGTGCAGTATTCAAGGTCACTAATATTTCATCTAGAAATGACATACATCCTCAACAATCTGAAAATTGATAATATAGCATTTTGGATGATATACTTAAGTGCGACTTTAATTCATTCAAACTAGTTCTATTTATCGTCAAATGGTACAGGCTACGGCTGAATCAAAATGATCCTGATAGGACTATTATTGAACATGATAGTAAATTTACAATGATTAATACAAGGTCATTTGAGCCAGTTGGAGATGAGCCCTATGTTCTTCCAAGCCAATGTGAGCCATTATTTTACTTTGTCATTCCACATAAACCGGGTTGGTCATTTGTTGTTAGACATGATCCAAGAGGAAGGTCGGTAAAGTATAATGTGATGGAAGAAGAAGATACTAAAGAATCGAAAGATGAAGTAAATGATGATCCTGGATGACTATTACACAATGAAGAAGAAGAAGAAGAAAATTATGATGATTCCAATGATGTTGACGATGATGGTGATGATGGTGATGATCATGATCATGGTGATGAAGATGGTGTTGATCAAGGTGATGATGGTCATGATGATGCTGATGATGATGATGATATTCATGATGATGACATGGATGAGGAGAATGATCAATGTCACGTATGAGCTATTGATTTATTCATAGAAATTTGAATTAAGTTATTATGTGTTGAACTCTATAGTCATGGAGTACATTTTGCATCATGTAAATTTTGTCTTGTATGTAATTTGTAGCTTACATATCATGTAATTTTTGGCTAACTTAAGATAAATGATTTACATATACAAGAAATTTAACGCCTTTGACATGGATTGATGGGTATAATTTATTATTTGGTTTCCTTATCTTTAGTCAGAAAAATATATAGATCCTACTATGTATCTCATTTGATGGATTGCAGATATCACCAAATAGGTATTTTTCTAATTTGTCTTCCTCAAGTGAGTAAAATGCGGGAATAGAAGACAAAAGTGAGACATCTAGTAGGTCTAAAATAGGGAGATCAATTAGAGGTCAAAAGATTAGAAGAAAATTTGATAAATGAATGTAATTTTTCCTTGCTAGGGGGTCATGTTCTTATGATAATGAGACTAAAGGCAACAAGAAGGTTCCCTTAAGGTACACACATCTTCAGAAAGAATGGGTACCCAAGGAACTACCTCTAGTGAACACTGATTTTTCTGTTAATGAAAAGATATATCGCATAGATCCATCTTCATTACATGGTTTGGGCTTATTTTCCATGGATAGCATAAAGGTTAGTTATAATCAAGTTGTTGAATTGATTGAGTATGTAGGACCTTGTTACAATTACAATTTAATTGGATGCAGATTGTGCAATATAAAAAAAGTATGCATAGGTATGCATTGTCAGAAAATTATATACAATGCAAAGAAAATGATCACACTAAAAGGCTCGCTATGTATATTGATGGAAGGCCAGAAGAAACAGGGAATATTGTAGGTTTTATAAATAGTTCTCGACTTGTATCAACTAATAAGTGGTTGAATTGTATATTTGAGGCACGCGAGGGAAATCGTGTATTTGTATGTGCGATAAAATCAATAAGTGCAGGGGAAGAGCTTTTGATAGATTACAATTTGAATCGTGTAGATACAAAAAAATTCCCTATCATGGGACTAGGAAGTATAACATTTAAACCAATTGCCTCCAATTAATATTGACTCTAATGTACAATCTACTATTTTATTAATATTTTTTTTTGGTAAGTTTATTACTTTCATTTCACTTCTGATTGCTAAGAATTACTAATCTTTGTCAAAAGGCAAAATGGGTCCACCTCAAGATATAGGCGGGGATGTTCTTCACAGTATAACTTCTTCATCAAAGGTAAACCTTAATTAGTGTAATTCTACAAATTATATAGAAATAAATGTCATATTATTATGTTCTTTTCTTTATGGATTTTATTTGGAGTTATTTTGATAGAATTTTACTGATATTGATGTCACAACTTGATACTTATTGATAGAGAAAAGAAAAAATGGCAGCATATCAATTGCGATCTAAAGTTGAGGCGGCATTTATAGATGACATCTCATCTAACTCTAACCATGTAGTCATGGCTACTCAAATAAAAACTAAATATGGTAAAGAAATTCTTAACCTTATAATGGAACCAAACAAAACTGAGGAGACAAAGGAACTCAAAGAAGAATTGATACATAGTGTCAATTGTATTAATGTAAGCAGTACTTAATCTTAAGCAATAATTAAAGTTCAATAGATGTTTATATTTTATACTATCTTATGGATCATGATCTAAAATATGATGTGTTCTTCTTACAAGATTTTTTGACACCTGTGAAGCATGGTTAATATGGTGAGGGTTGTAGTGTCGCACAGCCTTCATGTAAATAATCCTTAAACCTTTAACTATTGATTTAACCTTTGTATGCATTATTGACTCAACTTATGTTTGGGATGCTTCTAGTACCCTATTTAATCTTTATCCATTGAGATTTTTTTTCCTAACAATGTATTCTTCAGCTCATGATGAAGTGCAGGTGCCTCCTTCGATCAACATTCTGCTATCGACGACTGCATTGTCTACAACAAGGTGCTTGCAAACATCTTCCTTTGTACCAACTACAACTAGTAAAACCTTATTTTTCTATATGTTGTTATGTGCTAATCATGCATTGATTATTTTGTGCACTAATAGATATCCCTACACCTGATACAAGAACAAATCAAACCAGTACTAGTGAAGATCAACCATTTCTTAGATCAACCTGTGTTACTAGTACTAGTTCATTTGCAGGGACATTGTTGTTGAACAAGAACAATATGTTTTCATTAAAAGTACCAAAGCTTCCAGGTGCTTTAAAATTGTTATTATTTACAATGTAATTGTAGTTTACTTATACATAACTCATTTTGGACTGATAATCCCATGATATTTTGTAGGAAATGATGTTTTTCATGATTATCTTTTTGAAATGACATTGAAGCTATTTGGGCCCACCATACATAAAAGGTACGTAGCTTCATAATATTGGTACAATAGTTTTCTTATCTTTCATTTATTGTACTATATTAAAGTTATGATATCTAACAATTTTGTTTTTTCAAAAAAGGTGGAATGAACAGGATGCTGACTTAAAAAATAGCTCATTAAATCTTTAGAGGACCTCTTTGGAAATAAAACTTTTGACAGTGTCATGATTCTTAAAAAAACATCCAAACATATAAAGATTGTGACGAACCAATATAGAAGGGCTCTAAAGGATAACCCAAAGTACGAGCGTCCTCCTATGATTCCACCAATGGAGTGGAATGAAATAATGGAAGATGCAAAAGAGAAAAGGCTAAAGGGTAGTGGAATTCAACCAGAAGATGGAAAAAGAAGGTATGTCATGATAGTATTAAGTAGAATGTAATCATGCACTAATTAGTGATATTTGTAAATATATAATCTAACATGTTTCAAACTTTTCATAGACTGCAAGACACATCAAAAGCCACACAAGCAATATTAACAAAGGTTGGCCAACACAAACTTGGCTCTAGTGGCTATATGAAACTTCACTCTCGACTTGTAAGTACCAGCATTGGAATTTCATATAAAAAATTTATATATAACATTGCAAACAATTCTATTTAATCAAATCATACATGTAAAAGTGATGATATTAAACAAAAAATGCAAGCCACAGAATTCAATGTAGAGCCCACGGATGAAGACAAAAGAATAGCTTTGAATGAAGGCTATAAAGTCATGGCTGCATGCCTATGCCAAGAATCCAAAAGCCATAACGAAGAATCTGCTGCACCAGATGAGACACAGGTAAATTGGTCAAAAGAAAAGTAAATCAAATTGAATAGTTAATTTCAAACATAAATTGACTATTTCATGATAACAATGTGCATGACATTTCACTACAGCCTTCAAATCCTATCACAAAACTTGGGCATGACAAAGGCCATGATGTGCATCATAGTGGTGGAGGTATTAATTTTCTATTGGAAATAAATTATGCAATTATTAATAGAATTTAACATCTTTAATTGCAATCGGTCATGTAACCTTTTTTTGAATATTTTAGAGCATGTTGAGCATGTTGAGGTGGCAAAAGATCAAAATGTTATTTTACATGATGATGTGGCATTGCCATGTAAAGAAAAATGCATGTTATGTTTTATTGGTTAATGAAATACATGTCACAGTAAAAAAAGTATGCGAATTTAACCCATTTACTTGTTATTACAACAAACCCCCCTTTAGTGCAGTAGCCTCGTGCTCCTCGAGACATGAGGAAGCATCATAATTTGAGATCACAACCACAAGAGGAGGAAGATAATATTGATGTTCTTCTCAACCTTTAACTAAATAATAAATCTAAGAAAAACCCAAAAAAGAAATGATTTCTTAAAAATGCTCTTTAATAAAACTTGTTTGATTGACTTTGTTGGATAATGAAAGAACGTTGTTTTAAGTAATTATCTATGAATGTTGTGTATTAATATTGAATTATATTTCATGTTAATGAATATTGTTATGTGTTAATGAATTCTTGAGTAGTGTTGCATATTAATGAATGTTATATCATGTTAATGAATGTTATGTGATTGTATTGATTGAATGTTATTCATAAATGGATGATTGAAGTATGTAATTAGATGTTAATGGGGAATTTAGATTGATGTTAGGGGGAGGGGGGGGGGGTGAGGCCAGATGACCTTCCACCTTCACGTGGTTGGCCTTGTTAAGTAGAGAATATTAAAGTATTCTCAAAACCAAGTGAAGCTCAAACTAACATACCTTCATTATTTAATCAATTTCATTTGTTCTAGGTCTTTTCTCATAAGTGCATTTTGAATGTGTCATTGTCAGGCAACTATCAAATAAAAAACTAGAAGGGCCAATAGTCAACTTCTCATTGTCATTGTCTGGCATGATTTGGCTTCATTTTGTGTAAGTATTCTCGTATTGAATGTGTCAACCTCTCTTGGCCTAATGTTGATTATTTCATTGGTTTGTGTTTTTGAGTAGGTGAAGTGTTAAATCAATTCCTATCTTTTATTCTTAATTTGTTCAAACTGTAGGAGGCCCTGGCAGATATACTCAACATAGAATTGATCGCTAGTCTGGGCAATTGAACACACTGAGTCTTTGGCTTGAGAGAAAGAGTTGGGTAATGTTGTTCTGGAGACCTATGTAATTTTCCTTAGTGGCCTCTTTTTTTCAATGGGTTATATATATATATATATATATATATATATATATATATATATATATATATATATATATATATATATATATATATATATATATATATATATATATATATATATATATATATATATATATATATATATATATATATATATATATATATATATATATATATATATATATATAGTGTCCATGTTTTTTCTTAATACATATTCTTTTTGTGTATATGCTAGTGTTATGGAACCTAAATAAATAATTATAAATGTAATAGATAATATCTTCGATGAAGGAATTGATGTACCACATGTAAACCAAAATCCATGTTTAATGCCATTTTGTGTAGTTTCTAATTGTCTGACTCAGATTATAATGCAAAAAAATTGATCCATATAAAGTGTCTTTTCTAAAATTTTAATCTAGTGCAATGAATTTTGTTTCATTGTTAATAGACAATATATGTAGTCATGAGATTTCAGATATGTGATTGTTTCTTGTTCTTATTTTCAGAAAAATGAGTTTGTCTAGTAGCGTATCAGATTTGCTATTTTGGTTGGAATTTTTTGTTTCAAGCTCCTAATGTTTATGACAATTAACTTTGGTCTAAAAAATAACAACTTTCTCATGGGAAATACCAAAATGAAATACATTGATTGTATGTCCACTCCACATGCCCACTTTTCATTTCCCTCTAAAAAAATGACTTAGATTAGCCATATGTTGCCTCACATGTTTGAGGTAAGCCAAATTCGGTTCAATTCTCTTAACAATGGTACATATCTGTCCAATTGCAGCAACCTTCAAAGATTTGCAGTCGTAAAGAGAATCCTCATATTTTATCAGCCTAACATAGTCTTTGGACACTTTGGCAATGAGATTGTGAGCAATATTGATCTGGCTAAGGGCTAACTTGTAGTGATCTTTATCATATAAAACCTTTAGCAGATCTCCATAAAATGGATGCACATCATCTTGGCGAGGGAAATCATCTTGGAAAATCTCCATAAAATGGATGCAAACCATATACCTATCAATTGAACTAGATTTTCTTTGTTGTAGAATTGATTTAGTATAGAATATTTTCCAGTGGGATTTTTTTTTTTAAAAAGTAAGGTTTTCGTAGCATTATCTACCACTTGAGAAAAAGTTTCCATAGCTAAATTTCCTTGCCACCAAGTTAATATTGCTCTAAAGACTTACAATTTAGTAAGCCCTCAACTAAAGGGTCGATAAACTAAATAAAGTTTCAAACATATGAATAGATAAAACTCATACAAGAAAAAGCCGGAACCAAATTGAATAGCATTGGCTATTTGTCAGTAGAAGGTCCCTGCTAGAATAGACACATTTGTCACTTCATTAAGATGACAAGTGTACTAAGTTTCTTAACTGTATAACTCATCGTCATCTTTATTATCTATTATAGCAAGTACATCTAAAGCACCCGTAGGTCTATCTAGAAATCAAAATTCAGAACCAAAGCCTCGAGATTGTTGTAGTGTTTGTGCAAAGGCTTGATACTTCCGAATATCCGCATCACTAACACTTCTTTAGGCATATTTCATTGACTCCTAAAAATGAGCAGCATTTATTTTAGCTACCTCATCACTATCATCCTCATCCATTGCCTCGGGGTTCTCACTTCTTTTTCTTTCACGTTCAGAAAAAACCATTAAGAAATTCATAACCATCTCTAGTTTGCAAAAGTTGCTACAATTGAAACTCACCTTCTCAATATTTTCTCTAATAGTATACTTTCAAGCCCACTGACAAATCTGTGTAATATCGGCTCCACTGAATCCTTGGGTATAATGGGTCAGTGTCATTATAAGGTCCACATCCTTTGAGACAGGTGATTTTCTCAAGTAATAACTGAAAATTCGATAACGTGAGGACTCATCAAGTAAGGGAATATAAATCATCTAGTCAAGTCGGCCAGACCTTAGCAATGCAGGATCGATGATATCAGGTCTGCTTGTAGAACCAATAATGAAAATTGTTTTCTTGGCAACAAGCAAGGACCCACTGGCAACAAGCAGCAGAATGAGTGTGGACACCTGAAGATAAATATCTAGACTAATCACCGATCAGGATAATGTTGGTGATTAGTTTGGATATTTATCTTCATTTGTTTTTTTAAACATCCCATAGTTCTTCAAAATTTTGACTAACCGTAGGTGACGTTTTGACTAACTGACGTCGAAACTCTGACCTAGTTTGGTCTAAAAATCAACCATTCTGTGTCGAAATGTGGCGTCATGGGTTTTGTATCCTGGTCGGAGCGGCCAAATATTTTGACCAATATTGGTCTAAAGTGTGACGCAATTTGGTCAAAATATGACTGTCGTGAGTTTGGCATCTTGGTCGAAGTGGCCAAATATTTCGACCAATATTGGTCTAACTTGCGACCCACTATGGTCGAATGTTTGACTAATATATCACCACTTTCTAATGTCATTTTCAACCAAGATTGGCATCGATCATTCTATGGTTACAACGATATGTCGATATTTTGATGATGAAAATAGAGACAAACTAGTTGGTCAAGTATTCAACCCATTTGGGTAGAAACTCCAACCAATTTTCCTTCGAATAAAGGTGCAAATTATACTAGTGTGCATATGGAAGTCATTTTTACAATTGGAGAAAATATATCATCAAAATCAATACCCTTTTCTATGCAAATCCCTTTTCAACTAACCTTGTTTTACATCTTTTCTTACCTCCTTTAGCTTCTTTTAGCCTATAAACCCATTTATTTGGCCATCCCTTTTTACCTATAGGTAACTTACATAATTTCCTAGTCTTTATTTTCAACTAGGATTCCATTTCTTCTTCCATGGAAAGCTCTGAATGAACCTTTGTATCCACTTGCATAGATTCATCATATCTTTCTAGTTCACCAACATTTGTTAATAAAATAGAATACAAGGAGGGAGAGAACCTTTAAGAAGGTCTATTGA
This sequence comes from Chamaecyparis obtusa, assembly GCA_027943335.1. Lineage (NCBI taxonomy): Eukaryota > Viridiplantae > Streptophyta > Pinopsida > Cupressales > Cupressaceae > Chamaecyparis > Chamaecyparis obtusa. The sequence goes on along the minus strand of BSBK01007336.1, from coordinate 34,950 downwards.
GCCTTGTTGATTGTTTAACATTCGTTGGAGATTGTGGTATTTTTTGTTGTTGATGTTGATGTTGACGTTGTTGTTGTGTACCATGAGGAACCACTAAAAGATCATCTTTTGGAGTATCATCTAGCACTAAATAATCATTTTATTTCTTCTCATACTATTGTAACTGATATTTGTACAACACTTTCTCATTGAATATGACATCCCTACTTCTTACAATTTTATGAGTTTCAACATCCCAAAGTCTATAGCCAAATTCATCGATGCCATATCTAATAATATATATTTCTTTGACTTAGCTTCCATCTTGGTTCTATTTTCAGAGTTTGTATGTACAAATTCTTCACAACCAAAGGTTCTGAGAAAAGAATAACTCACCTTTTTACCTATCTATGCTTCCTCTCGAATACCACAACCCAAAGGAGTAGAGGGACCTCTATTGATTGAATAAATAGTAGTATTTACATCCTCTACCCACATGTTTAAGGGAATCCTAGGATGAAACCTCATACTCCTTGCACGCTCCATTATTGTCCTATTCATGCATTCAACCACTCCATGTTCTTGTGGATTCCTTGAAACCATTTTCTACCTACCAATACCATTAGAGGAATAATTATCTTCAAACTCTTTTTTGTAATACTTACCACCATTATCAGATCTGAGACATTTTAGTCTTTTACCAATCTCATTCTCAACCAAGCTTTTCCATTTTTTTAAAGTTTCAAATACATTAGATTTATTCCTAAGGAAATAAATCCATACTTTCCTAGTTGCATCATCAATGAATGTAACTGATGAAGGGTTCTCCCCTTAATACCACAAACACATAACAGAAATAGAAAAACAACAACAATTTGCAAGAATAGAAAATGGGCTTCTTATTATCTCCACAAATGTGGAATTACAAACTTTTAGAATTACAATATGCAAAGCCACGTGGGCATTCCCTTTACAATATTTTGTAGGACAAAGGCTCAAATACTTACCCAAATCTCCTAGAACTATCCCTAGACAACACTACGGGCCTTCTTTATATAGGCATTTTCAACTGCTTGAGAAGGTTCCTGAAATTTAGCTCTTAGGGCCAACCAAACTTAGAATTATTTTATTTTTTAATTTATTACATCAAAGTCGGCTTAAAATAACTTTTGAAACCTAAACAAAAATTTTGAAGGAAAATTATTTTCTGCCATTTTAGGTGGCCTGACTTCTAGAGACCATAAGTCATCACTAGTTGACCTGATTGACTATTATAACCCCATTTCGGAAAGGCCACGAAGTGCTCTATAGGCATGATTGGTGCAAGCATTTGTCACCTAAATTTTTGACCTCATTCGGGGCCTCTAGAGCCTTCAAAATTGAGTTCAAAGTTTCTATACCCTATTGCCAATACTGAAAACCTTCAATATCTTCAAAACTAGACCTGATCTAGCCATGAAACTTTACTGGTAGGCTAATATGACTGAGATCAACCTCCGCATGTAAAATCAAAAAATTCTAAGATCGTATGACCAACTTACTAAAAATAGCAAGTTTCCATAAATAGTAGCTCTACAACAGATAGCCCTTATTGAATACAAAAATAGAAATATTTTTGGGTGATGCAAGATTTCTCTTACACCCTGGATGCTCCTACATCAGACACCCAAGATAATTTGAGAAGTGACCTTGTCACGTCTCAAGTGTGTAGAGGAAAATCAAGATGGTTAACCTCCTCCTTTGTCAGCCATGATGAATCTTCAACAGGTCATCCTTTCCACTTGACCAGATATTCTTCATATGTCATGTTCTTTGTACTTTTGCCAACACGACTATCTAGTATACCCTCAATCTCTTTGGTATCTGAACTAGTTGTTGGAATACTCCACTGTGCTATTGTAACCTCATCTTCAACACTTCCCTCATGATACTCTGTCAAATTTGAAATGTTAAACACTAGTGAAATATTTAGCTCAGTAGGCAATTCTACCTCATAGGCATTTCCTGAATCATGCTTCTTAAGTATCTTGCATGGCCCAAAATTCATCATTTTCAACTTGGTATAGGTACCAATTGGAAATCACTCCTTCCGCAAATGAACTAGATGACTTCATCTCCAACCTGAAATTCTTTATGCCTCCTTTTCTCATCTGCCTTAGCCTTATACTGTGCATTCATCTTGGTAATATGCTTCCTCACCTCCTCATGGATGTTCTTCAAATGTTCTGCAAAATCTTTAGCTTTAGCACTACTTATTTCTCCTTTGTCTATCTTTTTCAACTCAGATGCATTTCTGGGACTATTTCCATATACAATCTATGGATGATGTGATGAACTAAACTTCAAATCTATCTTCAACTCTTCACTTTTTGCTAGTGTCATTCTGTGTGCTTCCTTATTTGGAAAACTGGCTCTTGGAATCAAGTCCATTTGATGACTGATCTTTCTTACTCGTGGTAATCCATCAGGCACATTATCGGATACAATATCCTAAAACTCATTCAAGAATTTTGCAACTTCTATAGGTACATCTTCTACTTTCTCTTTTCCAGCCTTTGAAATTAAGGTAAAACACATATGCTCATGTTTCATACCATCTAAGAAATTTCCTCTATCAACAAAATTTATTCTTGCATTACCACATACCTTTTCTTCAGTCTCCTTCAATGGCTTTAGCTTATGTCGCACTCCATCCTTTGTCAGGGAAAAGGTATTTGCATGACCATCATGTACAACACATCTGTCAAACTACCATGGTCTACCTAACAACATATGACATGCATCCATAGATATGATATCACATAGTACCTCATCATGGTAACCACTAATCTTGAACTTTAATAGGCACTATTCACTGACCATGACCTTGTGGTCATCTTGTACCTAGGCAATCTGATATGGATGTGGATGTTTCTACCTCTTGAGATTCAACTTTGTCACCATCTCTTCTGACAACAAATTGTCAATGCTTCCACTATCAATAATCACATCACAACATTTACCCTCACACTTGCATCTAGTGTGAAACAGGATCCTTCTTTGCTCAAGTTCATTCTCACCACTCAACAGGACTCTTCTGTTAATCAGTGTTTCTCCTCTTTCAGCATCTTCAGAATTTGATGATCTGGCATCTTCATCTACATGTGCAACTCTGGCCTGGCCTTCATTTCTCTTATCTATCCTTCCTTGGCACTGAGGGAATTCAAATGCCCTATGACCTTCTCCATAGTGAAAACATGTTCCACAGAAGCCTCATCTTCTTGAACCTTGTCCTCTTCCTCTTCCTCTCTAATCTCTATTATTCTAATCATGGAAATGATTGAAATTATCCCCTTTGATTCTGACTGTTACTAGCTTCATCTTGCTTTTTCAGATCTTCATTTCGATCTCTATATGACCGTCCACCAAATCTTCCATCATGACCTCTTCTGCTTTGTCTGCTCTCAAACTTCTTGTTTAGCTTTTCTTCTACTTTTAGGGAAAACTAGTATGTCTCTTCAATACTGTTCATTTGAACCAGATTCAGCTCCTCCTGAATGCTCAGCCTCAACCCATTCAGGGAACGGGCAACTTTCTCCTTATCAGCTTTCGCATGGCCTATTCTAATGAGGATTCAATAGAACTCCTTTGTATACTCCTGAACAGATCTTCCTGCTTGCTTCAAACTTTGCATTTTCTTCAATACGTCAAGCTCATAATCAATAGGAATGAACTGTCACTTCAATTTATCCACCATCCAATCCCATCTTGTGATTTATCCTTTCCTCTTCGATTTCTCTCCAACTAAATCTCTTGCCACAAAATCTTCCCATGATCCTTCAGTCTAGCCTTCGCAAACTTGACCCGATCAGGGTCCTCGATATCTTCATACTCAAAATATTCTTCACACTCATTGATCCAATCGATCAATTCTTCTAGGTTAAGATTCCTTGAAAATGTAGGAACCTCAATCTTAGGTCTTTTCCCAATCTTGGAAATGGCTCAAAAAAGTATTTCTTCTTTTGCATTCAAAACTTTGACTTCCCCTTCCTGATCAAAATTTCCTTCTCCTTCAGATTCATCCTCGCTTTCATCTCTGACATTAAGATTCATTCCTTTGTGAATCTCCTCTTGCAATGCTCGCACTTGTCTCTGCAGTGCCCTAACCTTAGGTGTTACAACACCAGCTCTTCCGCCACATTCCCTTCATGGAGGCATTTTTGCGCTTCTCGCTGAAACCCTAACCATGGTCCTAGTACAAACTGCCTCACAATTGGCGATCTATTTACACATAAACCCTAACCCAAGGTCCTGGTGCAAACTGTCTCACAATCGGTGATTTGTTTACACACTCAGGAACTCCTACTCTAATACCACTTGATTAAGGGTGCTCCCCTTAATACCACAAACACATAATAGAAACAGAAAAACAACAACTTGCAAGAACAGAAAATGGGCTTCTTATTATCTCCACAAATGTGAAATTACAAACTTTTAGAATTACAATATGAAAAGTTACATGGGCATTCCCTTTACAATATTATGTAGGAAAAATCCTTGAATCCTTACCCAGATCTCCCAGAATTGTCCCTAGACAACACTACGGGCCTTCTTTATATAGGCATTTTCCACCACCCGAGAAGGTTCCAAAAATTTAGCCCTTAGGGCCGACCAAACTTAGAATTATTTTATTTTTCAATTTATTACATCAAAGTTGGCTCAAAATAACTTTTGAAACCCAAACAAAAATTTTGAAGGAAAATTATTTTTCGCCATTTGAGGTGGCCCGACTTCCAAAGACCATAAGTCATCACTAGTTGACCTGATTGACTATTATAACCCCATTTCAGAAAGGCCACAAAGTTCTCTATAGGCTTGACTAGTGCAAGCACCTATCACCCAAATTTTTGACCTCATCTGGGGCCTCTAGAGCCTTCAAAACTAAGTTCAAAGTTTCTGTACCTTGCTGCCAATATTGAAAATCTTCAATATCTTCAAAACTAGACCTGATATAGCCATGAAACTTTACTGGCAAGCTAATATGACTAAGATGAACCTCCACATGTAAAATCAAAACATTCTGAGATCGTATGACCAACTTAATAAAAATAGAAAGTTTCCATAAATAGCAACTCTACAACGGATAGCCCTTATTGAATACAAAAATAAAAATATTGTTGGGTGATGCAAGATTTCTCTTACAACCTGGATGTTTTTGCATCAGTAACATAATACATAGAGCCACCAAAGGAAGATACTTGAGATGGTCTCCATACATCTATATGCAAAAGCTCTAATTTCTCATCTTTCTTTTCCTTCCCACTCTTTATAAAACTAACCCTCTTTTGTTTTCCATACACACAACTTTCACAGAAATCCATATTCATAATTTAGACCCGGTAAAAATTTCTTTAAATGAAGTGATTTCATAGCTTTTTCACTCATGTTCCCAAGTCTGTTGTGCCTAGTGTTATTTCAGATGTTTCAGATTCTACCAATTCAACTGCAACAACTATTCCTGAACATTGAATTTTCTCTATAATAATAAAGTAGAAGGAATAGTATGACATGTACAAAGATATAAGGTTCCAACTTTCACACCTTTTTCTACTACTAAGGAACCTTTTGAAACCTTCCAATTTTTTTCATTAAAAGTAACTATGCAACCTTCATCACCTAGTTGCCCTACTGAAATTAAATTCCTACTCATCCTTGGAACATGCCTTAACTCTTGTAGTAGCCAATGATTCACATTCTGCAACTTAATCTTAATTATTCCCTTTCTAACAATTTGATAGGGTTCATTATCTCCCAAATAAACTATTACTAGAATCCTCTTGTACATAATCAAGAAATTAACTTCTATGTGGTTTAGCATGAAATGATGCCCCCCTGAATCTAGAACCCATGAATCATCAACATTTTCAAGGGAAAGAAGAAAAACATCCTCTTCAAATTTGTTACTTTCCACATTGGATTCCTTATTACCTTCTTTTTTGTCTCCTTTACTCTTCTAAGACCAATAATCTTTCTTCTTATGACCTAGTTTCCCATAGTACCAACAATCATTTGGTCCTGTAGATTGAGACCTCTTTCTCTTTGATTTTCCTCATGATTTCTCATGACTTCCTGAATTGTTTCCTTTGTCCCTTGATCTACCTCTTATTTATGCATTCAAAACACTACCGGATGTGGATCCACATGATGTTTTTTATACGAATTTCCTCACTCAGAATAACACCAACAACATTATCAAATTTTAGGGTAATTGAACCAGAAATAGAGTTACTAACAACCATTAGCAAGTCATTCCATATTTCAAGAAAAGAGCATAGAATCAAAAGAGCCCTAATTTCTTCATTAAAATTAACATTAATAGAAGATAATTGACTGGTAACTATATTAAACTCATTTAAATGATCAGTAACTAACCCACCTTATACCATTTTCTTGTTAAATAAACGCTTCATGAGAAATACCTTATTTGAAGTGGAAGGCTCTTCATATAATTTTTCTAGGGTTTCCATAAACTCTTTAGTTTTCTTTTCTTGTGTAAAATTAAATGCCACCAATTGTGCCAAGTATAAATGAATAATTCCAAGTTCTTTCCTATATAAAATATCTCAATCCTCATCAAATATTGTTGTTAGTTTCTTAGATTTTCCTCCCAATGGTTGCCATAAATCCTTCGAATAGAGAAAGTCCTCCATTTGCATTTTCCATAACTGAAAGTTTTTCCCATTAAACTTCTCAACCTTAAACTTACCCTTGTTTTCCAGTGATACCACTCAATCTTGAGACTCGTACTCAACTGTGAGACCTTCTTGTAGAGGATAACTGAAAAATAACCCACTCTGATACCACTTGTTAGGATTAGAAGACATAAATTTAATAGTTACATGAAAATATAATCAATAATGTAAATGAATAAAGAACACATAAGTAGATCAAGAAGACAAAGATTTAATGTGGTTCACCCAATCTTGGGATACATCCACCAAATAGAGAGTCCAATCTTATTATCCAATAATTTCTACCTAACAATCTGCAATCCCTTGCAACTCAATACCACTGAAGAAGATATGAAATTATCATTTATTGAAAAAACCCTAACTCTAAGCCATTGTAACAAGACTTATGTTGGTTAACAAGTTAGCCCTATAAAATAATTGATGTTTCAACCTACAAAAAAGCATGAGGAATCAACGTAGGGAAATGCTTGATGTGTCAAGTCAAAAATGCTTGACGAGTTAACTCCCCCCCCCCAAAAAAAAAAAAACAAAAAAAAAACAAAAAAAAACTATAGGTCATTTCCCTGAACCCCATGATAAATGAAAAGTGTACAGTGCTTGTATGATCAGTCACCAAAAACCAACATCCTAGTACCCCTTACCAGATGCCAATATATAGTAAGGGGTAGTAAGAGGTCATAAGGGGTTGCAGGAAACAATAATATGTCTTAGGACCCCTTAATAAACCTTGCAACACCTAAGATGTATGGTAAAGGATTATAAAGGGTACTAAGGGGTCATAAGGGGTCATAGGACACATTAATGTGTCCTAGGACACCTTAATACTCCTTATGACCCCTTAGAATACACCAATGTATGGTAAGGGGTCCTAAGGGGTCGTAATGGATCTTAAGGGGTTGTAGAACATATTAATGTGTCAAAGGACCCCTTATGACCTCTTACAACCACTTATCATACACTAATGTTAGGTAAGGTCTTGTAAGGGATTTTATGGGGTCTTAAGGAGTCCAAGGACATATTAATATGTCTTAGGACCCCTTAAAAGCCCTTACAACCCCTTAGGACTCCTTACCATACACTAATGTATGGTAACAATTCCTAAGGGGTCTAAAGAGATCCTAGGACTAGGATGTGCTAAGACCCCTTATGACCTCTTAGGACCTCTTACCACACATTAGTGTATGGTAAGGGGTCATAAGAGGTCATAGGACCCCTTAACACCCTTTACAACCCCTTAGGACCCTTTAGGATCCCTTACCATACATCTTATGGATTGTAAGTTGTGTCAAGGAATTTAAGAAAAAATTAATGTAAGCTAGGACCCATTATAACCTCTTCTAACCCCTTAGGACCCCTTACCATACACTAGTATATGGTAAGGGATTGTAATGTGTCCTAGGAACACTTACAGGGTCAAAGGGGTCTTTAGAGGTCATAAGACCCCTTATGACCTCTTATGACCCCTTACCATATACTAATGTATGGTAAGGGGTTCTAAGACCCCTTATAACCTCTTATAACCCCTTATCATATACTAATGTATGGTGAGGGATCCTAAGGAGTTGTAATAGGTCCTAGGACACATTGATGTGTCCAAGGGGTTGTAAGGGATCTTATGATCCCTTATGACCCCTTATCATATACTAATGTATGGTGAGGGATCCTAAGGGGTTTTAATAGGTCCTAGGACCCATTAACAACCCCTAGGAAACCTCTTACCATACATTAGTATATGGTAGGGGATCCTAAGGGGTCGTAAGGGGACTTAAAGGGTCCTAGAACACATTAATGATTCCTAGGACCCCTTAAGACCCCTTATTACCCCTTAAGAAACCTTACCATACGCTAGCATATGGTAAGGGGTTGTAAGAGGTCACATGGGATCCTACAACACATTAACTTAAGACCCCTTAGGACCCCAAAGGACCCCTTACCATATATTGGTGTATATGGTAAGGGGTATTAAGGAGTGTTAAGGGATCCTAGGATACATTAATGTGTCCTAGGAACCCTTAATATGCCTTATGGCCCCTTACCATATATTAGTGTATGATAAGGGGCCCTAAGGGGTTGTAAGTAGTCATAAGGGGTCCTAGGACATATTAATATTTCCTAGAGCCCCTTTGGACTCCTCAAGACCCCTTACCATACATTAGTGTATGATAAGGGGTCTTAAGAGGTCATAAGGAGTCATAGGATAGATTACTATGTTCCAGGACCCCTTATGATGTCCCCACTCTCTCTCCCTCTCCCCCAATTCTCAAAATTTCTCTCTCTCTCTCTCTCTCTCTCTCTCTATATATATATATATATATATATATATATATATATTCTTACATTTGGTACTATAAAACCTATAGGGTATACACTCTATGTAAAATACTAAAAGTAGTGAAAAGGGAAGGGGAATCATGATTGAAGCACATAATATTTTATTTTCTCATAGGGTGCGTCATATGGATTGACATGACTGAGCATAAGGATCGAGCATGTTGGGCCATAGGATGTGCTTCCTATTATTTTTAGGGAATGAAAAAGATAAGGGGCATCTTTTTTGTCCCTCGTCTTTGTATACTTACCCATCATTGTCATTAGACAAAACTCAACACCTAACTAGATCTTGATCGCTAGCTCAAACCTATTTGTGAGTTGATTAGCCTTTGAAGAGAGCACCTTGAGTGACGAGTAGACTAGCCTATGTTTTACTTGGCACTTACTTGTAATTAAATGGGGTGCATATTACATTAGGGATGATTCTTACACATTATTTTTATATAAAGTGGTGGCAGATGAGGACATTGATTTTTCATTCAAACCCATTGGATAAGTGCACAAAGATGGGGGCCAAAAAGGGGTATAAGGTGCCCCTTTTTTCCTAAAATTAGCAAACTGTAATCTTCAATGAGAAATTGAAGATAGTTAGACTCAAAATTTCAAGATGAGACAAAAAAAAGAGTTGTATTACTCTAAATCTAGTTTCTAAAAAATTAATTTATTTTGAAATTGGTGGAGATTAAGGGTCTCAAATAGGAGGAGCACAAAAAGTGGTCTTATTTTTTGTAAAAACATAACATATTGTCTGGTGCACTCTACCTGAAATGCTAACTTTTTTTTAATTTATTAAATCACTCTAGTGTGAGGTTAGTCAACACCGAGTATTTTAACTTAGAATGTTTCTGTTAATTTTTTAATGAATGTATGTTTTTTGAAAAATTTATAAAGTGCACACATCCTAAAAATGTAAAATTTGTGTGTGCTCCCACTAGAAATAATTGAAAACTAATCAAAAATCAAAACTTCATTTGTTTTAAAGTGTGTAGAATGGAGTCTAGTTTCTAAAAAAGTAACTTGTTTCAAAATTTGAATAACGTGCCAAAATCTATGCCTAAAATAGTACACATTGGTTTTTGAGAAAAATTAGACATACAAAAGAAATTAGAGATGAAAATCTTAGCATAATCAAAATTCAAAATAAATTATATTGTTAGATAGCTAACAAAGATATCTACAACATCATGTTCTCTGATTTTTATCATTGTTGAACCACATGTAAACCTGACAGTGAGCACACAGGAAAATATGTGATTTTTTTGTATATTTGTTGGAAATCACATTTCAAACCTATTTGAATCCTGAATAGAAGTAATTTGGAATCACCTCTATATGTGTATGTGTGTGGGGAAAATGCAAGATTCACTCCTAAATCCAAATTCCCAAAGGAGAGATCCAATTTGATCAACCAAAGGGTAAATACACAATTGAATCAATCTATGTAGAATATGAAAGAGAGAGAGAAACCCTATACTTCCCTATAGTTGGATTAAGCTTGAAATCTAGAATATTTGAAATACAAATACTAACCTCAAATTAAGGCAAATTTGGAAAATGTTGAATTCTGATGTTTGTGTACACTTTTGGGAAAATCTAAAACCTATCTTAGACTAGAAATGCCGAGATAGAGAAAACCCATAAATCTTTCCTCAAAAAGGCTCAACTCAGGTTTGACCCTCATAAAAGGTCAAATACCACATTCTTTATTTGAAGTTCGATTCGAATTTTGTTCGTAGATCCCGGAAGATGGTCGAAAAGGGTATCCAAATTCGCTCTCAGATCCAAAACTCCTCGCCTATACCTGCAAGAAAAAGATGATTTTTATTGTTTGTTTGGGGGGTTTGCCTTGGTCAAACCCCGGTTTGGAATCAACCTTAATATTGAAATTGAAATGGAGAATGCTAGCAAGTAGTAGAAAAGGATCTAACAATGAAGCTATGCAATTAAATAGATATGCAATTGAATTTGAAATGTAAACAAGTATATTGATGTGAAAGCTTGAACACAACAATAAATGTAAATCAAACCTCCATGGTTGTATGCTTGGAATCCACCTTGATAGAAGAATGAATGTTGAAGATGAACAAAGGATCTTGAAGGAAGATCACACCATTATTATGGCTAGATCTAGGGTTTGAATGATAAATCTTGAATACTTGAACCAAATCCCTTCAATGGCTTGAATGCTTGAATCCTTGATCTTCAATGGAGAACTTGGATGGAGAAGAAGACTTGAATGCTTGCTTGAATGGAATGCTTTCTTGATCACCTTGAGAACTTGAGAGCTTGATGGCCAAAGAAGATGAGATATGCAAACTTGAGATTTTAAAATGAGAAAGGAAGGCCTCCTTTTATAGTGATCTAGGGCACATTCCTCTAGATGGGCCACCTTGGAGAATTAAATCCCAATTAGGTCATCACCTTTAGAAAATATACCTAGATTAAATGCAATTTAAGGATTTACCATCTTGAAACCTGAAATGGCGAACCCGGAGGTGAGAAAATAAATTTTATGAAAGCCCAAAGCTTGGAAATTAAAGATCTTGAAAATTTGGAGAAAGGGGTCAATGTCGAGGTTGACCCTGACCTAGTCTAGGTTGAGCTCAACCTTGACCTAGTCAGGGTCGAGTTAAGACCCTGACCTGGTCAGGGTCGACCTAAGACCCTGACCTAGTTAGGGTCGACCTAAGACCCTAACCTGGTCAGGGTCGACCTAAAACATTGACCTTTTTCTTAGGGTGACCCAGAATCAAGTCAGGAGGTCCCAGGGATGCCCGAAAACCTAGAATTGATGCCAGAATAGGACAGAATGTCAGGAAAAGATATAAAATCCTATTATTACTAAAATGAAGGCCAGGAGGATCCATTTCTAAATCCTAACTAGAAAATAGAGCTATGGAAGAGGGAAATTCAGGAGAATCCTTAAGATTCTAACCCTAATTTCACCTAGAATGAAGTAGAAAAGAAGTGGAAAGCGGGGAGAAAGCCAGATCAAAGAAAAGATTAATTCATGGCATCCAATATGACCCCAAACCACTTACTCGAAGGGCTAAATGCTCTTAACATGGAAGTGCTTCCATTTTAAGATGATACATTAAGCCCCCACTTTAGCAAGAGTATGGATTCGATGTAAACTCTTGGTAAAGGAGAAGAAAGAGAAGATCCAAGTGGATTCACAAAGAGATAAAACAACACTTAGAAAAGGACATGAGCCCCCAAACTAAGGATTCTAACTCAGTATACACATACGAGGGTGCGAAACAATAAAACCAAAAGAACAAGGATCAGCACTAAACAACCCAAATCAATTAGCATAAGAAACCTCGCTCAGAAATATTCCTCATACTAATATCATATTTGGAAAGCTATCATAAAAGCATAAAATTTTACATAAGAAAGACAAGAGCAACGCTATAGACAACATAGCTTCATGATCCTATCCTACTAACATGAAAGCAGAAAAGAGAGAAAGGAGAAAGTGATTACCTCACCCAGTAAGATGCCCACCTTACTGTTAATCACCTTGGAGGGAGAGCCCAACAGGTTCACCCATAAACTATGCTTGCAATTGTAATGCATCTTTTGACGGCTTCTAGAATACCCATAGATCCACCTTCTTGTATCATTATGAATATAAAATGTGTGTCTCCTCAAGATTTAGCAACTTATGTGCGTTACCATCTAAAGATTTAGCATATAGGTGTGTGTCTTTTCAGGATTTAGCAAATTATGTGCGTTACCTTCCAAGATTTAGCATATTTGAAATTGGAAATGTGTGTCCCCTCAAGATTTAGCAACTTATGTGTGTTACCTTCAAAGGATTTAGCATATTGAAAAATTTGAAAAATGTGTGTCTCCTCGGGATTTAGCAACTTATGTGCATTACCTTCAGAAGATTTAGCATATAAATGCGTGTCTTTTCAGGATTTAGCAACTTATGTGCATTACCCTCCACGATTTAGCATATAAAAATAAAAAACTATAGTATAAGGGAGACCCTATATATGCCCCCCTCCTTAATATAGCAAAAATGTACTATTTTGTCATGTTAAGGAAAGAACAGAACAAGGATAAAGCCTTCTTCAACATCTAGACAATATCCATAGACAACATCTAGTCCAAGCCAAGAAGGTCACAGCTCCTATGAGGCCATGGAAGGGACAAATGTAAAGAGATATCATGCAAGAAGTGAAAAGAAAATAACCCTCAAGAGGGATAGCACATTGTTTAGTTTCCAAGGTGAGAGATATATCAACCATGGGAACCCAATGTCAAACAATAAAATAGGTTATGATCAAGGACATAGATCCTTAATGTAAACCAAAAATTTCATGTATGATTGAATGTCACATAATAGATAGATACTGCTTACCCAAGGAAAGAGGTGAATCCCAGAAAGACAGAAAAGAAGGAGATGGCATCCTTGCCCCCCAAGTGTAGGACAAAGATGGAAGAGGATACCGACTTCACAATGCAAGGAGATATCCTATTAGCAACAATGTATACCATATTCTTAGTGAGGGATATTGACCCCTACATCCAAGAGTATAGATAATCATGAAAAGGATATGTCACTCATGGAAAGGATCCTCAAAGAAAGAGATCTTATCAACAAGACCCCCACCAAAGAGGAGTGCTTTAGATAAAATATCAACTTTCAAAAAGGAGAGAACAAAGATTCAATCACCAAGCCCCCTACTGAGAAGAGGAAAATAAATCTTTAAAATGAGGGAAACAACTCTAACACCAAGCAAGGGTAAGAGAGTCTAAAGAACATAATTTGCAACATAGAGAAGAGGTGACGACCTAGGACAACCACTTCTCCTACAAGAAGGTTATCCATAGTCAAAACATCTGTCGATATGATAGTGCCATATAAAAAAATACCACTAAGCTAGAGAAAGTCGCTCCCTAGACAAAGAGAAAAGAAAGAGGTACCTTGCCTCCCAGAGATAGAGGCAAAGGATACATTTGCAAAAAAAAATGTCTTAGAAAAGATATCTTGAAAATATAGATTCTATGGATGATTAAAAACATAATGCAAAGCCATAGAAAAAGAAAGGAGAGAAAGAATACCAATTAAGTCTCAATAAAAGACCTAATGGATCCTAGGAGACTGGATGAAGATACACCTCTTGCCCCCCAGTCATGAGACAAGAGGAGAAGAAAATTTATATTATATCTAAAGGAGGGGAATCCCCTATTTCAAAATTATGAAGAAATTGTAAAACTGCACGAGAATGAGATATAATTCCTAAAGCAGCCCTTTCTCTAACGTATGACTTGAAATGTTTACAATTAGCAAGTAAATGTTTGTTACTATAATGAAAAGGACATTTGTATTTATAGAGAGCATCAATCAGCATAGGTCTAAATATTTCTTTCTTGGAATTCATTAGCTCAACATATACCTTTTTAGAAATTTCTTGACGAGTAGTAGAGTTATCTAATATAGGTGTAGGGAAAAGAGGAGGACAAAGATCCACACCACTTAACTTGACTTGAGATTTTGAACATCCAACACCACACCTATCCAATTTAGAGGGTATCTGAACTAGAAACTTAATACCATGCTCATTAACTCCTAGCCCTAAACCTTTATAACCTTGTTTAGTCACCATATTAAATCCAGTAGTGTATATATCATGTAAAGCTTCTACAGGAGGTGATTGTTTATCATGTTCATGAGTAAAGGTTGTATAAGGTGGTATAGTAGGTTTTGAAGAAGTTTTTGTACCCTTTCCTTTAATATCATCATGGATAAGAGGAGGTAAATCAAAAAAATCGTGCACATTCGCATCCTGCACTATAGCTTGAATCCCAGCATAAGTACGGGAAGAGCAAGGATTAACAGATGGAGAATTAGGTATTGGAATAGGAAGATTAGGATTAGGATTAATAAGATTACGATTAGGAAGATTAGGAGATAGTGTGTCATCTACCAAATTATTCACATAATCTAAAAGGTGAATAAGGCTACCACATAAATCCCTAAGAAAAGTTTTAAATGTAGGTAGACTAGTGTCGGTCAACTTTACAAAAGCATAGGCAAGAGCAAAGTGAAGGGTCATCATCATAATGAAGTGAATAATACTCTCATAAACATCATAGGTAGTATAAAGAGATGCTAAAAGAAGAGAAATAAAGAATATAGCCATGCCCCAAAACATCTTAACAATCTCCATAGTGAAGGCAAGAAATGTTTTTGTATTTTATCAAATATATAGATTTTTTTTGTATTTCTGAATTTAAAATGCAAGAGCATAAACTAGATCTAAAAAGGCAATCTAACACCAAAATGAAAGAGAGTAAGCTTGTCGAGTTCACCAAAATGAATAGAGGTAATTTGGAATCACCTCTATATGTGTATGTGTGTGGCGAAAATGTGAGATTCACTCCTAAATCCAAATTCCCAAAGGAGAGATCCAATTTGATCAACCAAAGGGTTAATACACAATTGAATCAATCTATGAAGAATATGAAAGAGAGAGAGAAACCCTATACTTCCCTATAGTTGGATTAAGCTTGAAATATGGAATAATTGAAATAAAAATACTAACCTCAAATTAGGGCAAATCTGGAAAATGTTGAATTCTGATGTCTGTGTACACTTTCGAGAAAATCTTAAACCTGTCCTAGACTAGAAATGCCGAGACAGAGAAAACCCAAAAATCTTTCATCAAAAAGGCTCAGCTCGAGTTTGACCCTCATAAAAGGTCAAATACCACATTCTTTATTTGAAGTCCGATTCGAATTCTATTCGCAAATCCCAGAAGATGGTCGAAAAGGGTATCCAAATTCGCTCTCAAATTTGAAACTCCGCACCTGTACCTGCAAGAAAAAGAGGATTTTTGTTGTTTGTTTGGGGGGTTTGCCTTGGTCAAACCCCGGTTTGGAATCAACCTTAATATTGAAATTGAAATGGAGAATGCTAGCAAGTAGTAGAAAAGGATCTAACAATGAAGCTATGCAATTCAATAGATATGCAATTGTATTTGAAATGTAAACAAGTATATTAATATGAAAGCTTGAACACAACAATAAATGTAAATCAAACCTCCATGGTTGTATGCTTGGAATCCACCTTGATAGAAGAGTGAATGTTGAAGATGAACAAAGGATCTTGAAGGAAGATCACACCATTATTATGGCTAAATCTAGGGTTTGAATGATAAATCTTGAATACTTGAACCAAATCCCTTCAATGGCTTGAATGCTTGAATCCTTGATCTTCAATGGAGAACTTGGATGGAGAAGAAGACTTGAATGCTTGCTTGAATGGAATGCTTTCTTGATCACCTTGATAAATTGAGAGCTTGACGGCCAAAGAAGATGAGATATGCAAACTTGAGATTTTAAAATGAGAAAGGAAGGCCTCCTTTTATAGTGATCTAGGGCACATTCCTCTAGATGGGCCACCTTGGAGAATTAAATCCCAATTAGGTCCTCACCTTTAGAAAATATACCTAGATTAAATGCAATTAAAGGATTTACCATCCCAAAACCTGAAATGGCAAACCCAGAGGCGGAAAAATAAATTTCCTGAAAGCTTGAAGCCCAGATATTAAAGATCTTGAAAATTTGGAGAAAGGGGTCAATGTCGAGGTTGACCCTGACCTAGTCAGGGTCGAGCTCAACCCTGACCTGGTCAGGGTCGAGCTTGACCTTGACCTGGTCAGGGTCAACCTAAGACATTGACCTTTTTCTTAGGATGACCGAGAATCAAGTCAAGAGGTCCTATGGATGCCCAAAAACCTAGAATTGATGCTAGAACAGGACAAAATGTTAGGAAAAGACATAAAATCCTATAATTACTAAAATGAAGGCCAGGAGGATCGATTTCTACTTAGAAAATAGAGCTATGGAAGAGGGAAATTTAGGAGAATCCTTAAGATTCTAACCCTAATTTCACCTAGAATGAAGCAGAAAACAACTCGAAAGCGAGGAGAAAGCCAGATCAAAGTAAAGATTAATTCAAGGCATCCAATATGACCCCAAACCACTTACTCATAGGGCTAAATAGTCTTAACATGGAAGTGCTTCCATTTTAAGACGATACAAATCCTCCAAGCATTTGGGTTTCACTCCCAAGGAAATTCAAGCCTTAGGTTTAATAAATCTCAATGTACTTAAAAGAGTGCATGCCAAATAGGGCACACACACTATAGGGTGTGCACCCTATTTAGGATATGCCCTACGTGACAATAAAGTTAAGAAAAAAAACTTCTAAATAGGGTGCACAGCCTATTTGGAATAAGAGAGAGAAAGTGAGAGCACATTAATCATGCAAAACACACTTTAGGGTTCTAAGTGGCTCAAATGTATCATTAGGGGTCATAATGGGTCCTAAGTGGTTGAAGGACCCATTGCATCCCCTTTAGACACATTAGGACCGCTTAAGAAACATTAGGACGCCTTAGGACCCCTTAGAACACATTAATCATTGTAAAACACACTAATGGATTCTAATGTTTCCTAATTTATCCTAATGTATCCTAAGGGGTTTTAATGGGTTCTAAGGGGTCCTAGGATGCTTTAGGGCCCATTACTAACCCTTAAGAACCATTAACATCCATTAGGACCCATTAGGATCCCTTAGAACATATTAATCATCCTATGACACATTTTAGGGTTCTAATGGGTCCTAAGTTTTCTTAAGGGGTTTTAACAGGTCCTAAGTGATCCTAGGAATAGTTAGGAATCATTAAAACCTCTTGGGACCCATTATGACCCATTAGGACACATTAGGAACCATTACAACCTCTTGGGCCCATTAGGAACTATTAGGACACATTAGGACCCATTAGAACACATTAATCATTGTAGGACAGACTTTAGCATTCTAGTGTGTCCTAAGGTATTTTAATGGGTCACAAGTTGTCATAGGAATCCTTAGGAACCATTATGACCCCTTAGGACACATTAGGACCCGTTGGATTGCATTAGAACCCTAAAGTGTGTATTATGACTATTAATGTGTTCTAAGGGGTTGTAACGGGTTGTAATGTGTTCTAATGGGTTTTAATGGTTTTTAATGGTTTTTAATGGATCCTAAGGTATACTAGGACCACTTAGGACCCATTATGACTCCTTAGGAAACATTAGGATCCATTTGGACACATTAGAACTCATTAGTGTGTCCTATGTCCCTTAATGTTTTCTAAGGTGTATTGATGGGTTCTAATGTGTCCTAATGGGTCCTAATGCATCCTAAGGGGTCATAATGGGTTGTAATGGGTCCTAGTACCACTTAAGACCCATTATGACTCCTTATGATACATTAGAACCACTTAGATACCATTAGTATGTCCTACGATGGTTAATGTGTTCTAATTGGTCCTAGTGGGTTCTAAGGGGTCCTAATGTGTCCTAAGGGGTCCTAGGATAAATTAGGACCTATTATGACCCCTTATGATACATTAGGACCACTTATAACCCAATAGGACATAGTAGGACCCTTTATAACCCCTTAGGACACATTAGTGTGTCCCATAATGGTTAATGTGTTATAAGGAGTCCTAATGGTTTCTAATATATCCTAATGAATCCTAATGGGTCCTAAGAGGATCTATGACCACTTAGGACACATTATAACACCTTAAGACACATTAGAACACCTTAAGACATATTAGGACATATTATAACCCGTTAGTATGTTATATGTCCATTAAGGTGTTCTAAGGGGTATTAATGGGTTCTAATGTGTCCTAATGGGTCTTAATGCATCCTAAAGGGTCATAATTGGTCTTAAGGGGTCCTTGTACCACTTAGGACCAATAATGACCCCTTATGAGACATTAGTACCACTTAGGACATAATAGTGTGCCTTACGATAGTTAATATATCCTAAGAGGTCATAATACGTTCTAATGTGTCCTAATGTGTCCTAAGGGGACCTAATGGGCCATGAGGGGTTGTAGGACCACTTAGAACCCATTACAACCCCTTAGGACATACTAGGACCTAATAGGACACATTAGAACCCTATAGTGTGTCCTATGATGATTAATGCATTTGAAGATGTCCTAAGAGGTCCTAATGTGTCCCAAGGGGTCATAATGGGTTTGAAAGGGTCCTAGGACCTCTTAATACCCATTATGACCCCTTATAATACATTAGGAGTACACATTATAACTTATTGGTCTATCATACGCCCCTTATTGTGTTCTAAGGTGTATTAATTGGTTTTAATGTGTCCTAAAGAATTATAAGGGGTCTTAATGGGTCCTACGGGGTCCTAGGACCATTTAGGACCCATTATGACCCCTTATGATACATTAGAGCCCTGTATGATACATTAGAGCCCTGTATGATACACTAGTGTGTCCTACAATGATTAATGTATTCCAAGGGTCGTAATGGATTCAGATCCATCATAATGAATTCGGATGTGTCCTAATGGGTCCTAAGGGTTTGTAGGACCACTTAGGACTCATTAAAACCCTTAGGACACATTAGAAATCATTAGTGTGTCCTACACCCCATAATGTGTTCTAAGGGGTATAAATGGGTTCTAATGTGTCCTAATGGGTCATAATGTGTCCCAAGTGGTCCTAATGGGTCCTAAGGGGTTATAGGACCACTTAGAACATATTACAACCCCTTAGGACATATTAGGACCAGTTAGGACACATTAGAAACCTAAAGTGTATCCTACAATGATTAATGTGTTATAAGGGGTCCTAAGAGGCTCTAATGTGTCCTAAGGGGTCCTGATGTGTCCTAAGGGGCTGTGATGGGTCCTAAGGGGTCATAGGACATTTTAGGACATATTATGACTGCTTATGATACATTAGGAACCTTTAGGACACATTAGAACCCATTAGTTTGTTCTTCACCCCTTAGTTTATTCTAAGTGGTATTAGTAGGTTATAATGTGTCCTAATGGGTCCAAATGCATTGTAATGGGTTGTAATGGGTCCTAATGAGTTCTAGGACCACTTATGACCCCTTATGATACATTAGGACACATTAGTGTGTCCTACACCTCTTAATGTGTTCTAAGAGGTTCTAATGGGTCCTAATAGGTCCCAAGGGGTTGTAATGGGTCCCAAAGGTTCTAAGGACCACTTAGGACCGATTAAACCACCTTAGGAAATATGAGGACACATTAGAACCCATTAGTGTGTCCTATAACAACTAATGTGTTCTAAGGGTTCCTAAGAGGTCCTCATGTGTCCTGTGGGGTCCTAATGTGTTATAAGGGGAAGTAATAGGCCCTAAGTTGTCCTAGGACCACTTAAGATGCATTATGATACAATACAACCATGGAGATCCCTAAAGTGTGTCCTATGATGATTAACTCTCTCTTTCTCTCTCTCTCTCTCTCTCCTAACATGGTTAAACATACATGTTAATTATAAAAATAACCATAGCATAAAAGATACAATGAGAAACGATCCTCAAACCATCATGCACAAGTTAAGGCTTAGGGTTACAATCAATAGTCCACTAGGAATCATGTTGGAGACAATTTATTAGTTCCTAAAATTTGGCAGTTTTAAATTTCCTAAAACCCCTCAAAATCTAGAATCTTTATCTTAACTCCTATGAAGCTGAAACCACTCTCAAACATCCTAAGAGTATATACATAAAATATAACTTAAGTAACTTATACTTCAATGTTATATTTTATGTCTAGTCCTAGTGCTGAAATTGGCCTATCAGGGCCTATTGGAGTTTTGTTGCCACATTTGGCACATGCCAAATAGGGTGTATTCCCTATAGGGTTTGTGCCCTATTTAGAAGGCTATTTTTATTCATTTAGGAACTTTACATAGGGTGTACGCTCTATAGGGTGTAGGCCCTATGGCTTGGATTGTGCAAGCTTTAGGCTCAGGAAATCCAAGCCATATGGTGTATTCCCTATAGGGCATGTTTCCTATAGGGCATATGCCCTATTTATTTTAGGGGACCAAAAAAAATTGGTACCTTTTTTGTCCGCCATCTTTGTGCATATACCCCATAATCTAGAACAATTAGATTATTAATTAGTTGATAGGCTATATTATGTAGTAATTACCTATCAAGTTTAACATGTCCAATGCCAAAATTCTTGAATGGTCATAGATTAGTACATTTTTTGTCAAAAATAATGGTTAGAGTAAAAAAATTGCATTGCACATCGAGAAATCATTTAGAAGCACTTTTACCAGCTAGAATTCATTGTTGGACATACACGGTAGAAATATGTAACCATTAAGTCATAATATTAATTTATCTTAGTATCACGTCATAAGCTCCCACTTGACCCACAAGGACCTTCGCCAAAGCAGCACTGGCTATCTGGCCATATTAGTTGATATGGTTGGATGCCTATTTTTACATGCTAGGGTCATCGTACCTTTGACAACATACTCTAACTAATTTAATTTTTGCACATAATATTACTAACATTTAACATAGGTATAAAAGAGGTATTGAAACACAAGAACACATCCTCCTATAGCTTTGAACTAAGTAAAAACAATTTTAAAATATTTAAACTTTTAATTTTAAACATTTTATGGTTAGAGTTTATGAATCGAAAATAAAATAATATATTAATAATGTTTAATTTTTACTAATATTTATATGTTTTATTTTTTAAATTTTTATTATATTAATTATTATTATATCATTATATAATTTAGTGACTTTAATAAATATACTATATGAAAATTTTAACAATGACAATATTTAACTTTTAAAAATATACATATATAGATAATGTTATTAATTTTTTCATATAATATATAATTAATATGTTTTAAGATGTATAAAATATAACTTTGTACATAATTTTAAAGGATAATAACTAAAATAATTTTAAAGGATAGTTTTACACATTTTAAAATAACATTATATTTTGGTATTTAAAGGATGATTTTCAAAGAATAATTTTATTGAAATTTTATTAACTTGTCAGAAATCTTTATTCTAAAATAGCTATGTCAAACTATAAAATTGAAAGAAAATACATTTTTTGGATCATGCAAGATGTCCCATACTCCATTTAATGCTACTACACCAAATAAACGAGTTAATTTTTATTCAAATACAACATTCTTTTCATTACTCTAACTAATAGTTCAAAAATTCACAACTTGACAAATTTAATTCAAATACAACTACTTGGTAAAAACTTAGTAAAAGAGAATATTTCTAATCTTGACAAGGATTTCTCAACATTTAAAAAAACTTAGCATAAAGAAACAAAAAATTTAAAATACTTGAATTCTTTTAAAATATAAAATTTTACTTAAAAAAGAATTTACATATATTTTTTCTTCAAAAGTATTTATATATTCATTAAATGAACTATGTAAATTTTATTTACTTAAATTCCTTATAACATTGAAAAAATGTAGCTATAAAACATATGAAAAAGTTTATAGAATGTTGGGTAATGTTTTCTATTAACTTTGAACAAAAATATAATACACTATCACATCAACATGCAAAGAAAACTGGTAATATAATATGAAAGAAAGTTATAGTGATAAAAAAAACCATTTCTTTTTAAAAATTATATGCAAACTTTACAACAATTTATAATTTTATCTTATTTGTAGGCATTTGAGTGATGCTTGGGATGATAGTCGGGGTCTTTCTTTTTGTCATTAAGTGTGGCTCCGCCTTGGAACTAGATGACAATGACTCCTTTAGCTCAATAAAATCATATCATCCAAATCAATTTCCTCGTGAGTTAAACCTTCCACATTTTTGAGTGAAAGCAAATGTTGTATTATATAAAGAATCAAACAAAATGCAACACTTTTTATAGAGTAATATTAAAGATGAAAGATAATACAACACAATAACAAAGCTAATACATCAAACCTCCATTATTTTGGATGTGTTCCAAGATAACTAGGCTGATGGTATGTAGGTGATATTTGTTATTGTTAGTCAAACAGATATATGATATTAGCATTGAGATGTTTTATTATGAAATGGATAGCATAATTATAATGTGTGAATAGTGAATAGTTAATGAAACAAGAGGGGTAACTCTCTTAAATCAATTTCCAGATGAGAGAGAGATGGCTAGAATGCAAGGATAAGAGTGATGGTTAAGATTTAATTTAATGAGAGAATTATTGGCCTTGCAACAAGTGTCACAAAAGGATGATAGGTTTATGAGTTATTTTAAATCTTAATTTGAGAGCTACAATCCTTAAAAAAACATCATGTCATTGTGACTCTACTTACGATTCAAATCTTGCTTTTAAATAAAATTTCTCATTAATATCAAGTGAACAAAAGGACGAGAAAAACATAACGAGCTTCATTTAAAGGTAGGTTAATTCAAAGGTGTCTTCTTATAGAAATCTTAAATGCACAAGATAATTTAATTGAGAAAAAAACACCTCGTTCAAAGCCTCTTTATATTTGTTAGACATTTTACATTATTGGTTTTTTTTGCATTCGATACTCATTTTTGTGTTTCATCCTGTAAGTGGATTATACTACTATGGAATCACTCTATAACGTGCCAGCGATTATATTTTGCTCTAGCATGACATACATGAGAGAGAATGTCAGAAAATTTCATAAACATTGCCTCTTAATATTTATATCATTTAATAATTATTTCTAATCCCTCATACAAATGACATCCAACTTTGAGTTGATAATATTTCTCACATGTAATATAATTTATAATGTGTTTAATAAATTATAAGAGTATCTAATAACAAACAAAGAAATATGTAAGAAATCATTGGGCAATTTTATGGTTTGAATAAGAGTATGTTAAAAGAGAGGTACATTGTTTACATGATACATGTCATGACACATTATAAAGCATCTATGAATGGATATAATGGGGTACCCAACTTGAGAAATACTAAGATGGGTGACTTTTCTGAAGGATGTTTCACCCCTACAAACATACCCATATTCATTCTCATGACAAATGGGTTCTTTTAAACCAATAAGCTACATAGTTGAATCCTAATAGCAATATCAAGATGTAAGCATATGTCAAAAATAACATATTGACTATAGTGCAAATAGATGCATTGAAATTTAAGTCATTGTGTATTATCATAAGCCTAATTTGTGATTTTGGGAAATTATTCTTGGTTTGTGGTTTGGCCTCTAGCTAATTTGATGCTTGATACATGCAAGTTTGAACTCTAAGTATCGATATACTCTCAAAATCACTCTAGATATAAATATTAATGTAATCTCTTTTGAAAACCAGTCTAGATATAAATATTAATGTAATCTCTTTTGAAGATTTGAATCTAGATTTTATTATAATCCTATTGACTTGTTAAAATACAAATCTGTTAAGTTTTGAAAAGTTAATTTGCTTTTTAAAAAGATATTTCCAAAATAATTATAATAAATGTCTTTACACAAATCTTTTTAAATAATTTTGAATATTTTTCTCCTCTCCAATTATGAAAGTATTATGCTATTTATCTTCCTTTCAAAATTACAAAACTATTTTGACTTCCTTTTTAATTTAATTAAAAATCGTTGCCTCTCAAACTGATCCTATGAAAATGTTATTCTCTATTAAAAAAATGTTACACTACTCGAAAAATTATTTTGCAATATTCAATTAGAATGGCTAAATCTTCACAATTAAAAGATCAAATTATCTAGAAGAAAACCGAGTGGAAGAAAAATTAAACCAATAATTTGATGGGCAATTAAAAAGTAATCTATACGAAAGATTACAGCAATTTCTTTATCAATAGTGGGCTCACCAGAACATCAGTCTTGAAAACATAGAAATGACATAAAACTAAGCAGATGATAACAAAGCGCAGTAGATAGTATCAAAAACAGAATTTAAAAAGCAGAGAAGGCAGAGGATGCCTCTTACATCAGAGCTGCAACTTGGGGTTTCAGACTTTCTGCCAGATTCTCAAAGCTGCGGGCCAGCTGAATCTCGTCTAATGTCTGCTCAAAGGTTCCGCCTCCTTTCTTTGCCATTTCAATCAGGATATTCATTGTGGGATCCTTTCCAAACATAATTGTATGAAGTACCATTCTGGGATCTGTCCTTTTCATTTTGTCCACATAATACAGGGGATCCCCTCCACGATTATTTCCCCCATCGCTCAGGAAGATGACAACGGGTTTTTTTACATTCATAATGTGGTGTCGAGTTCCTTTCATCAATATTTTCTCTGCAGCATCTAACCCTGATGAATAGGTAGTTCCGCCCTGAGGGAAAAACTGAAGAAGGCGATTGAGAACAGCTTCTTGCATATCCCCCATCTCTACAGCTACATCGGCGCTAGCATCAAACAGTACCACAGACACAGAATCATCAGAAATTGTTCTCAGGCGGGCTTGTATAAATCTCAGAATAGCCTCATATACACAACCAAGCCTACAACTATGGTTATTAAACATTGCCAGAGTGGGAATAATGTCTTGGGAACCCATGGAACCTGATCTATCAATAGTGAATATGACATGGTGAGGTACATTCGTAGAATGATCACAGCCAAAGTGATGACCATCATCAGTTAAATACCCTCCAGAGCTCAAATTCTGTCCAGTGCTCTTGATAGGCGGATGCCAGAGTTTTTCAGTGCAATACGATTTATCAAAAGTACCTGACTTTGTTTCATGCTCCTCAGATTTACAATAGTGATTACAACGGTCAAACTCTTCCCTCTCTTCTTCTGTGCAGGGGTCGACAAATCTAACATATTGCCAATAAGTCTCATGAGTCATCTCATCTTTTGGAACATCCACATCAGGTCCATATTTCACAGTTTCATGTCTTGAGCCATCATAGAGGTTGCCGGTGCATTTGTCGGAGCCCGGACAAGCAACCAAATGGATATGCCCTCGCCCCTGTTTCTTGCAATACATGTTACACATTTCTGCTTCCCCTGTCTCTCCCCATTTATACTTTCGGTCTTGAATATCAAATTCTTCGCCCTCTGAAATGAATCTTACATTTTTCATATTGCCATGCACTGTATCGTGCAAGCCTGAGTGATCTATTGGGAGCTTGCAGAAGTAACCACAAGATTGGCATCTGGTGTCGCAATAGTGCACCGAATCTTCTTTTTTTGTGTGAATGTGCGGACCTTCATGATTTATTTCGTTGGGAGGAATGGGAATGCAACAGAATTTGCGCAGGCCAGTTTGCTCAGACACAATTTCATACTCAAATGATCCCCTTTGGCCTTGAAAAACCCGGGTTTGTTTGACAAGCTCAGTGAAGATTTCACATATTCCCTGCATCTCGCATTCATGGGTGCAGGCATG
The DNA here is from genome assembly GCA_027943335.1 of Chamaecyparis obtusa. Lineage (NCBI taxonomy): Eukaryota > Viridiplantae > Streptophyta > Pinopsida > Cupressales > Cupressaceae > Chamaecyparis > Chamaecyparis obtusa. The sequence goes on along the minus strand of BSBK01007336.1, from coordinate 8,680 downwards.
CTCATTCCCACACAAATGCTCTGCATTTTGATCCAGATAATGCAAATGATCTTTAACTCCACATGTCCTGCTGCACCCATTTATCATGCATTCGGTCTGACAATATCTCTCATGGCACTGATGTTTTTCATGTTTGGATTCAATCGCCACAGAGCAGGGATTATTGCAGCTTGGAAGAGAACATTTTGCGCTGCACATGTGTTGAGGAGAATTGCACTTGTGCTGGCCGAGGTGCCCTGGCCCCATTGAACATCGCTCATTACAATTTGAAGACATCTTATTTAAGTAACAGCTCTCGCCACATGTATGATTTTGGTTTTTACAATTGTGATTTCCTTCATGCCCTGCTAGATCCCCGCAAAAGCTTAAGCTGTCTCCTTCTCGAGCACAATAACTGCAATTTTCTGTACAAGAATGGCTCCCCATGCAAGAATGCTGATCAACATGACCTTTTTCCATCACACATCTCCAGAAGCAAACCGAACATTTGCATCCACAAACTATTAGGCCTTTCTTTACTTTGCCAAGAGCTACATCGGCCTCTAACTGAAACCTTTGCACCTCATCATTATCAGAGAAATCTGCGGTGTTTGAACTTATCCACTGTTGAACTCTAGCATGCCTCCTGTCAGCCAGTGCTTCCAGGAAGCTTTCGAATAAAGAATGCCACTCCTCCCCGTTGCTACCATTCCTGGGTAAAATCATCTCCAGTTTTGACCTGATTTGAGAAAAATTGTCTCTTATAGGAACTGGAGTTTCTGATTCTGTACATGGTGAGAGACACAGTCCAGAATCTTTTACGTTCCATGAAGAATCCCCGACAACAACAGGAAAATCTGGAACTTCTTCCTGTGTGTCAAAATTATCCAAAACCCTTAATTCTTCATTTGTATTTGTCAGAGAAAGGCATCCCATTTGGACAGCAGACATAAGATTTCGCTTCAGAATATCAACTGTCACAGCAACTCGCTTGTTGTCAATAGAAGTCCAGTCTTTGGCAGCAATTTGAGCTATAATAAGCTTCAGATCCCTCAAGAAGGTGAATCCACTTTCATAGCAGAAATCGATTCTTTCTGCCACAGTTTCTGCTAGCTCACTCAAGCTCTCTCTATAATACTCGGATCTATTATAAGGAGCCATAGCAGCAATCTCGACCTTTCCATCGTACATTTTAGAAATGAAATTCTCCTGCGATTTGCTGCATATTTGAGCAATCTTCTCATAAAACTCTTGGATAAGATCTTCTACGTCAGATTTGTCCACATCCTTGATGGCAATGTAAAAAAGACCTTTAAATAACTTTTTGTCCTGCTTGACTAGATTGATCCCGCTCTGGAACCGGCTGAAAGCGGATTCAGTTTCCTTATCTAAATGAAAATCCTGTAACACCGGAAGAGCGTTTACAGTAGAGAAAAGTGTCATTCGCGTTATATATTTTAATATAAACTGAGTTCCTTTCTCCCCTGGGCTTATTGTATCACATCTAGGCGACTAAGCTTTCCAACAAAAACAGTGGAAAAGCTAGTGGTTAGAGAGAGAGAACATACCTTTTTGTTGAAAATTGTGATGTTGCTGACAGCGGCATTGAGAACAGAAAGAAGCATATCCTCTTGTTGACTTCTCTCAAAACTGCCGAGCCCCTCGAAGTCTAAGAGCACATAGAGACATCTATTTCCCCTGCTGTCATCTCCATCTTCGCCTATTGCAATGGTCATCCACACTCCATCTGTGCATCTGCCACCTGCAACATCAAGAAGTGACCCTGACAGATGATTCAGCAGATATGACTTTCCACTACTCTGCTTTCCCATGGAAGATATCACCTTAATCTGGCCTTTCCAACTCCTAAGAACCGCATCATAGAACCCAAAGCTTATAGAGTTAGCAAGTGATACGCTGTCCACGTAACTAACATCGGGGGGTATTTGAAGTCCATCCTTAAGAGCTACCATTGCATTGTTTTCTGCACGAGCTATTTGGATGGGAACGAGGCAAAGAAGCTTCCTAACCCACCTTCCCATTTTCACATGTTTCTGCTGCTCTGCTGCGGCTGAAATTGGGCAATTCTCTACACTATTCACTTCAAATTGAATCTCCATACCTGAAAAATCTTTATCTTTTCCAGCCTTAAGCTGTCTAATAAGTTCTTCTAAATATTTGAGACATCCATCACCATTGCAGCGATCTGATCTACTACTTTCCAGCACTACTTTGAATTCAATGCATTTCCTAGCATCTGGAAACAACTTAGGCGTCGTTGAAAACTTGTCAAAAATGTGATAGATGTAACCCAAATAGGGGCACGCCCCAGCGATTTCTGTTTCATCTTCAGGAGCTTTAATCTGATCTACTTGCTGCAACTGCACAGCTTTTCTAGCCAAAGCAGTTTTCAGAACATAGGAAAAGATAAACCCAGGAGCATCTGCAGGGCTATATAGCAAAAGCTGACTTTGTGCTCCGAAGACCGTAATTTTCATCCTAAGTTGTTCCATATCAGATACTCTGCATTCTCTTGCATTGAAATGGATTGTCTTCAAGTGGCTCATGGTATCACCCAAAACATAAATTTCAAGTATGTTTTCAGGACATGAATGACTTGTACCCTCAACATCAATAATATCGCCCTGACGCTGCAACTGCCTGAAGACGAGGAAGAAATAGCCGTCAACAGAAATACATGCTCTCAAAGAGGAGTGCTGATGCAAAGCAAGAGAAATATACTTTGGCTTCATCATCGGCTTTTCGTGGATTTCAGCCACTCTTGCTTGGTTGCTGTCATCAACCAAGAGCAGTTCCATTTTCCCCGGAATTAAATGCATCCATATAATGTTCTTGCTCCCTCTATAGGTTTCCAGATTAACCTCAACTCCAGTCCAAAAGACATTCTTAAATGACTCATCAAATCTAAAAATTACAATCTTTGACCTCTCCTTTTCATAAAGAGCCATAGATCTGGTAGCCTCATCTACAGCCAACAAATCGAATCCTCTCATGAATGTATGAATAGGGCGACCCTTGTTGTTGATACCAATCTTCGGACAATGGTACAGATTCAAGCAGGAATCCGTAACATTGTGAATAAAAACGACCAGCTCTCCGGACTTGAGGATGACAACTTTAAATAATCTTTCATGCTGAGGATTAATGGCTGCTAACTCTACTGATTCTCCACACGTTGGAACAATTGCACTCCCACAGTTGCTACTGATATCAGACATGTCTTTTCTCATTGGAGCCAGCTCACGCGCTCTATAAACAATGTTGAACAGATGTTCCTCCTCAATTGATACCTTCACCTTAAGCTCCACTCTCTTCAAATATGACAAAGGCCACAACTTTTAATGGCCCTAACTTCTTCAATATACCTAGTCACTAACTTGTCACTCTTTACCGTGGACATCTTCTTCTTCAATTCCTGTACAAAATCATCCTCTGCTTCACTGAGTCTTGAGTCGACCAAACTTCCCTTCTTGAACAAACGAGTCCACAACTCCTTTATGTTCTCCTGAAACTTGCGTCCATGATCCTCATAGACTTGACAACACACGGTTTTCAGAATGTCATGAGATAAGAGGGCATCGTCATCGATTGACTGAGCAGGGCAGACGTTACAGAATTTAATATACTGACCTCGGATCTCGCTTGGCAGACTCTGCGTAGTTTGGAATGACAAATGCTCTTCCATAAAACTTAGACCTAGACTCTCGTTGAGGCCCAACAAGAAGCAGCGAAAACTAAATTTCTTTCGAGCCTTCTCAATTCAATTGGAACCATATCTTCTACCCAACTACGGATTGCAGAATGAGATGCACTCTTATTAACAAGATGAACCTCGCCCTCTGTTGCCTCCTTAATACCCGATTTGCGATTAACAGGAAAGAAAACAATTTTAACAATCTCACCTGATAGTGGGAAGTCTTTACTGGCGTTACTAGGATTTTGAAACTTCGCCTTTCCATTGATCTTTGTGGAGCACGCACACTGACTGGAGCATTCGACATGTAGTTCTTGTCCGTAAGAGATGAAAGGCGATGCCTCCTTTCCTTTGCTTGATGCTGTAACCACATGGTCACCGGCCTTAGATACGAACATGATGTCTGATCCGAGTAACAATACCCTCTGATCTCCATTGCAAATGCTATTCTCCCCTGCTAAAATAACTGAAAGTTCTCGATGCAGTTGCTCAAATCTGTCAGCGTCGATGTCCATGTCAGAGCACGAACTCTGCTCCTTCGCATTCACTGGTTTTCTTTCAGTACTTACGAAAAGGAGAACGTGTTGGCAGAATTCTGAAGAACTTCGAGAAAACATCTCTCGAATTCCTCAAATTGGGCAGAGTAAATGGCTGAGTTGCCTTAAGCTTGGAGTAGTTCTCAAACTCTTGCGGCCGACAGTTTTTCAGGAGAATTATGAAATGCTCCTTACTCAGCCGGGAGTAATCAACATTAGATACTTCAGACCAGTTTCAAGCGCCTTGCAAAATGCAGAAACTTCCATAGACAGGTTCTGACAGTTCTCTGAAACCATAGGAGGTCTCTCCTCTGTTGTCAGGAAACAACAGCGGTGATATCCTTCGCAGAACACCACTGTTCCGTCATGATTACTCATGACATTTGGGGTATTTGCACTCTTCTCTCCTTGTCAATTCCTAGCTTATATGCAGGCAACAGCTCCACGGCATTCTCCGAATTCTTCACACTGGAGACTTGAATCCCTTCTGGTGCGCTTAGCTTTTGAGGTAGTGCTTGTTGCAGAAGCAGCCAGAGCTTCAAAGGGATAACTCCCTTTCACACACACGTACACGCTATCACAAAGCTCAACCAGGTATCTGATGAAATTGCAAGACACGTTTTTTCTAGCGGCCTGTTTAAAATGCTCACCTTCATGCCAGTAGAAAACAACTATGCTGCTCCCTTTTCAGGAAAACTAACATATAATCCAGGTTCAAACAGTTTTTTATCCATCTTATCAAGAACAGAGTCATCCACCAGACTTTCCTTGCGGAAAATATCTATGATCATGTTCTTGTCTCCATAGAACCCTAACGCTGGGAAGCATAGTTGATTTAGTGAATTGAAGTTGATACGAACACGCGGGGGATCACCTGATGAAGCCGAGGCAGAAGAGGGCACAAGTTTATTACAGAAGCTCAGAACTTCATCTTGTGGAAGCTGAACCTTTTCAACAAAGCTGTAATCTTGCTTGTCAGGGACAATTCTCATGACCCTAAACAGGTTAGGAGAAAACGCATTTGCATTCACAGCTTTGCCTTTATCTTGAACATGGACCGACAAAACGTCACCATGAGACGTCTCTCCCTCTTCGCCACAAATCAGTCGAGCTGATTTCTCTTTCACAGCATAACCGATTCCTGCCCTTCGCTTCATTGGGAATCAACCAAGATCAGAGGTGAATGTTGAAGGAAATCACACGGCGCAGGACAATCCCTAGAAGAAACTGGCTGTATCAATGGTTTTTGAGAAGAACAGGGCAGATTTCAAACATGGACCAGAGAATTATCTATATGACTGAAATAAAATTTAGCTGTATTTTGAAACTCCCATTACATTTATAGAGAGCAAAAAATACCATCTTCAAATCTATATCAAGTTATTTTTCAACGAAATCTTTGAAAGATTTTGTATCTGCTTGGAGCTACTTTATGGAAGATTGTTGGGTGGCAGCGAAACCTCAGATGGGAATTGCGAAGGTCACATTTACTTTTCTTTTCCATTTGTACGTGATAATAGCTCGACCCACTTACTATATTCCTTCCTTTTTCTTTTTGATCTCTACTTATATTGGAAGAAACTAAACGTACTATATTCCGGAAACTCCCATGTTTCACCATTTTTAAAATCCAAAACAAGTCCCTAATAAGTCCTCGCATTTTGCAATGCTTTTTAGACAATGGTGGTCACACAGAAAAAGTTATTAATAATTAATTGGTTCTGAGAATGCAGAAATTGTTGGAAGAAGCATGTCAAGATCTGCGAACTAATTCATTTGAGTTCATGGGAGTTCCAACAGGCACGTATCCTGTCAATGCGCTCGGTTACAAATCTTGAAAGGAGTTCAAATTCCCGAGTTTAGCAGTTTTATGAAGGGAAGCTCTTTAGAAAGATTGTTTCAACCTAGTGGGAGATGATGATAACATTATATTAGAGCTGGGATCTTCCCTGCCAAAACGTAGTCTTGTGACAGAGAAGGCTAGTGTAATGTTTTGGGAACTGAGAAGCTTAATTCGTCCACGAGATCCCAGTGGTTTGTAACCAGCCAACGGCCAGCTAAGGCTGAGATGGACATTTTGACGATGTGAAGCATTTTTTTAAACCTTTGCGTAGGAATTCTTCTGAATTCTGAGCAACGTTTGCTTGCTCAAGCTTAGTTTTATGGAATATGGATCTTTTTACGTCATTTTTTCTATTTTACTTTTAATGCATCTAAAAATAAGTGAAATTAATTATGATTCAAAAGTTATCATCAAAACAATCAATATTGAATTCAATTGAGCATTTCTATTTCTTTCAATTTGTAATTTTATAATTTCTATCATATGATTTGAATTAATCTTAAAGTCAATTAATTGAATCACATTTGGTGGAAAAATATCATTTCAATTTTTTTAATAAGAAGTTTTATTCAAGATTTAAGATATCAGTATTTGTATTTCTTTTAATTTATAATTTTATAATTTCTATCATATGATTTATATTAACTTTAAAGAGGGTCATTTGAATCATATTTGATGGAAAATAATCATTTCAATTTTTTTATAAGAAGTCAAAATTGAGGGTTAACCTAATTGAATCCTCAACCTAGCCCTAACTATAAATTAACCTCTAACCCTAACCATAATTTTAAACCCTAATTGTAATTCTAAAATTATGTGTAGGGTTAGGATGAGGAAAAGGGTTAGTATTAAAGATAAAATTAAGGTATGGGTTAGCGTTTGAATAATAATTACAATTAATTTTGCAATTAGGGTTAGGGTTTGGATTAAGAATAGGGTTAGTGTTATAGTTATAGATTTAGGGTTAAGGTTAGCATCATGCTTTTAGGGTTTGGGTATGTGTAATAGTTAGCGTTAGAAATAGAATTAAGGCTTCGACTAGAGTTACAATTCGACCTTAAATTAGCACTAAACCTAGTCCTAACTAATGGTTCTATCTTTAATCCTAACCCTAACTCTACCTCAAAAACCATAATTCTATTTTTAACCCTAACCACAATTATATTTGTAATCCTAACCCTAATTCAAGGTAGGGTTACAATTTTGGTTAGGATTAGGGTTAGTGTTATCAATAAAGATAAAGATAGAATTTACTTTAGGGCTTTTTAGCTATTGTTAGGGTCAGGTTAAGGGTTAGAGATAGAGATAGAACTATAGTGAAGATTAAGATAAGCATTTGGGTTAGGATCAGGGTTATAGTTATACTTAAAGACATAATTAGATTTAAGATTAGTGTTAGGGTTAAAGTTAAGGTTTACGTTAGAAATATGGTTGGGGTTATGCACAAAGATAAACTAGGTATAGGGTTAATATTATAGTCAGGGTTGGTTTTAGGGTTATAGTCAAAGGTATGGTTATGATTATGATTAGGGTTAGGGTCAAGGGTGTGGTTATGGTTGAGATAAAATTAGGGTTAATGTTAGCATTAGAATTAATATTAGGAATAGGGTTATAATTAGGACTAGGTTGAGGTATAGTTTATGTTGGGGTTAAGGCACAATTTGGTTTAATATTGATTACTTTCAAGTTTAGGGTTTAACTTGGTTATAATGCAATTAGGATTAGGGTTCAATTTGGTTGAGTTTTAGGGTTAGGACTTGATTTGGTTGATGATTTTGATTATTTTAGTTTGGGGTTGGAAATCAATTTTATTTATGACTCAATTGGGTTTATAAGAAAAAATTAATTTGATTTAGTGTGAGAATTATGTTAAATTTGATTTAGGCTTAGGATTCAATTTTATTAAGGATCAGAGTTACAATTCAACTCAAGGTTTAGGGTTATGGTTTAATTTAGTTTAGAATTTAGATTTAGTTTAGCTTAAGTTTACAATTATTTTATTTTAGCATTAGGATAGAGTTCAATTTGGCTTAACGTTGAGTTAGGTCTAGGGTTAGGGTTTAATTTTTCTTAGTGTTAGGTTTATGGTTCAATTTCACTCAAGGTTAAGGTTACAATTAAATTAGGATTAGACTAATGATTCAATTCCATTCATTGAATTTCCAATTATGTGTAAAAATAATTAAAATTCTAAATATAAGATGACTTAATGCACCAATTATTTTACTCGATTATAAAGTGTCAATTTATATAGCGTGGTTATAATTCTTGGTTTTTTTAAGCACTCCCATATTGTTGCTATGGTATATTCATTAACTTGAGAGAAATATCAATAGGTTCTTCACTTCAATGCATTTGGTCACAAGACTCCATACTCGTGATATTTGTGTCACTTTATCTTTCTAACATCTCTCAAATCTTGATAGATGATTGTTATTTAACTATTTTTTATAAGCTATAATTGATATTAGGAATTATTATTTTCAAGATATCTTATACACTTGGATTGGATATATATATATATATATATATATATATATATATATATATATATATAGATATATAGATATATAGATATAGATATATATAGATATATAGATATAGATA
>BSBK01007335.1:2500-92169 GCA_027943335.1 Chamaecyparis obtusa | reverse complement strand
ATATATATATGTATATATATATATAATGACATAAATATATATACATATATATATATATATATGTATATGTATATATATATATTATATTCTGAATAAATTTCTATTAAAAAAAGAACTAAATGCCATGTTTATAAAATATAATTTAATAAAAAAAATTATTTAAAAAAATTAATATATAATTTTATTATTTTTTGGGTCGGCGCTGCCAAACCCCAATACCCTCCTCGGCGGCCGACTGGGCACCCATAGTCGTGGACTACACACGATTGTGGCATGTCACAGTCGTGGGGTAACCCACGACTGTGCATGCCACAGTTGTGGGGAAACCCATGTGGCTACCACAAGGGTTTGGGGTGGCTTTGGCCCCCCAACCCTTTGTTTTGTTTAAAAAAAATTTCTACACAAATATTACTAAAAAAATAGAATGTTGTGCATACCAGAATTTGTGAAATGAAGAAAAAAATAAGAGAGGGAGTTGTGATGGTTGACTGGCATTTTCATATGTCCATCTTATTTAAAAAATACATACGCATATATACATTTAGTATATATGGGTATGTATTTTTAAATACATGAACTTGATCTGCATGGCAAATCCTCCCAAGCACACTGGCAACAATAAGATATATATATATATATATATATATATATATATATATATATATATATATATATAAAATTATGGATAGCTTTATCATATTTATTTTATGTGACATAGATGAATTTTAAGTTGAGGTTAATAAAGTAAAATTTATTTTGGTATACATTAGGGGATAAATTTAATTACTTATGTTAATGGAATTGTGTTATAAAGAATATATTGAATTTTAAATTAACATTTTAATTATCATTTTCACTATAGTAGTTTAAGTTAATATGTTAATTAATTGATTTCAACCAAGTTTAGAACCAAGACCTAGAAGGAAAATGATATATTAAGTTATATTAACGCAATTGTGAGTTTTGGGATTATTAAATTCAACGAGTTACATTTTGTTTAAAGTTAGTTAACCCTAGGTTATGATTGGCGCTGTATCGTGCGAGGGATGTTGCAAGTTCGATAACTCCTCGCCATGATTCCCCTCAATCAAATGTAAACCTAACCTCTTAGTTATTAACCGTACTGCTTAAGTCAACTTAAACTTTAAACATTAATTAATAACTTTAAAAACAAGTTGGTGTGTTATGCCTGTTAAAATTTGGGCATGACATCAATTATAAAGTTAAGTTATAACTTTATAATAAGTTTTTTTAATAATTTGATATCATTTTGGCCACTTCAATATTATAACTCACTAACCACTTATTATTTCACTATGTTGTCTGAACTGGGAGTCAACATTGTCGATCCTCATGTGACCAAGTGCTCTACTAAAAATAGAAAGGGTCCTTCTCCAACAACCCAAGACTTACTATAAATACAAAGTATGAAGAACAGAGCCATGGAACCCATAAAAATGTCAATATACAACCATTGAGCTCTGGAGAAGGAGAATATATCACCTACTAACTAGGTCTCCGCAAAAAGATGACCCCTCTATTCAAATGTTGCTGATAGGCTAATCCCGCTAAACTAATGTCTCTGGTTAGAAGGGACATCATAGAGCATATATATCCAAACATCCTATTATTCTTTTGAATTATAATATTCCCTCCAAATGTTCATTAAGAGCATATATATATATATATATTCAAATAATCTTGTTGTAAGGAGAGAATCTATGATCAATCACATATGGAGTCCATTTGTTAGCTAACATGATGAAAACTCCCCCTCTATGTTTATCATGTGCAATATGGTATTGGGTGGCCTATTTCCAAATGAATTTAAGACTAGTCTATAATGAAAAACTAATAGCTTTAGCCTCTCACGGTTTAAATTTAAGAATCTCCTAATAATATATTTCCTATCAAGGGATTCCAAATCTCTAATATTCCAAAGTATGAAATTATGGTTGTGTTTCTTCCTTAGAATTCCTAAATCTCTCAAATCATTTAGGAAATCTGCCATCACTATGTTTTGTTTTAGAGGAAGACTCGTCATTCTCTCTACTTCTATGTTATGTCTTTTTCTTTTTTACTTAAATCCAACCATTTGTTGAAGGATCAAAGCCTCTTTCTTTTGGCATTTAAGTCTCACTACTAAATGTAGTGGCTTTAGAATTAGTGTAGGTAATCATCTCTCCAAATTCCATATCAGGCATATTTCCATTTTCTACAATCGAATATTCAAAGGCTTCCTCAATTGACTTACTCTCCTCAAAAGCATAATCCTGATTTGTCTAATTCCATCAAGTGGGTATCCCTCGTATGTCCATAGTTGGAACTTGACAAGGTTAGCATAAACGGGCTACTCTCCTTACTATTATTTAGTAATACATCAAGGTTATTCACTATTTCATTGTTTATATTCTACTTTATTTTGTCTAATGTTATTTCATCAACCTACTATTAATAAGAAACTTGTTATGGTCAATTTAAAACTCTCTCTTACTAATGATACTTTTGTTATCATCTATAACATGTCCTTTCCCATCCTTCTACAAGATTAATTTCTAGTCACAATTACTTTGTCCAAAATTAGGATGGATTAAGAGAGCATGGGTATATTCAATTTTTTCTTCCACTTAGGAAGTTCTTGTATAGGAATTGTCATGTGTGTTTGTATTTTGGTGTATTTTATATTTATTATTATGTAATATATGTATGCTAGTTCATCTCATTTAGAAATATCTCTTTTGCATTGTTTTTTTTGGCCCTAGATTGGCATAGTAGGGGAATATAGCTCAAAGGATTCACAATGTCAAGGTTCCTTAGGGAGGGGGGGGTGTAGCCAAAGACTCTGGAGATAGGATCCATTTATTTTATATCATTATTTCCCTCAATTGCATTAGGACTAGAGATAATGAGTTTTATATTATGGTAACATTGAAACTATATGCTAGTGATTTCTCAATGTTAACATCACTAGAGTCATAGTTAGAGCCCCTCAAACCAATTTCACTAGGATTCTCCATAAGTAGGTTTGATTTAGCTTTATCATCTACAACAAGAATGGAATCAAATTTAGCATTATTAGACTTGATCCCCTTTTAAGGATCTTATTTAGCATTACTTAAATAAGACCTAGTGTTTCTAGACGTTTAATTAATAATAGGGAATTCCTTCCAAGATGCCCTTCTTTCTTAAGGAGAAAACACACATTCAAACCTTTGAGAATTTCTATATTTTACTAGAAATTTTAATTTGTAACTTCAATCTCAATCATATCCAGTATACTAGTGTAAATACCCAAAAATGGACAGACTTGCAAATTCACATTTAATGCACTAATTATTATGTTATTAATTAATGGTTCTTTAATCATTAATTAATCATCTCATTTCCTCTAAGATTTGAATCTTTTTGATCATTTAATCATTTCAACTAAATTAATTAAATAATTAAATATATTTAATCAATCAACTTTAATTAATTGGTTTTCACTAGTTAATTAAAATCAATTTCTAAAATCCCATAATTTAAATAATTATCATTAATTATTTAAATTACCTAGTTTAATTTAATTTCATCTCAATTTTCCTCAATTTCAATTTCCATTTAATTTCATTTAATTTCAAATAATTCCATCTTTCTAATTTAATTAAATATTTGAAAATCAGATAAACCAAATTTATGAGGAATTATCAATTTTGAAATTTAAAAATCCTCACAATCTCAAAAATCAATTTTTCTGAAAATCCAAAATCAGAAAGTATCTAAAGGTTTCTATTTTTCAAATTTTCAATTTTTTGGAAACTTTATCTTCTCCAAAAATTGAAAACATCTTCTAATATTATCTTCTCTTTTTTTTCAGTTTGAAATGGAAACTTTCCCAAAATGTCTTCAGCCTCATCTCTTCTCGTTCGTCGATCATGATTTTCTCTAATCGATCTCGATCATTCTTTTCAACCCAGTTTTCTATATAATCAACCTTCAGTCTTCACGTTTTCATCACAGACTTTTGCATTCAACCTCCGCCACTTTCATACTACAAACTTTTTCTATCATATCATTTGATCATTTTCTCAGAGCTCAGAGTCTAAGTGTTGTCAGATTCGCAACTGAGTGCACACTCCAAACCGAACAAAGAGAAGCATAAGAGGCTTGAGGCATGGATTGGTTTTCTTGCATTTAGTTATTACTTGTTTAATGCTTTTTTGCTCATTTCTGATTAGTCATTCATTAATTTCTATTGTTTGTAGGGTTAAATAGGGTTTTTAGTTTAGTCAACTGATTTAATCGATGTTAGTTAATTAATTTAGATTTCTTAATTAGATTAGCTTTAATTTATATTTTTTTAGATAAAGTTTGTCTTTTTAGATTATATTTTATTTATTTTAATTAGATTAATTTTTTTAGATTAAATTTTTAAAATTTTTGTGATAGACTTTATTTAAAATAGATTTTTATTTGTGGTATGATTTCATTTTTGTGAGGAGATAACCATTTCTGTTTGTGGGCTTGTGTAGGTACAAATCGATTGTCAAAGACATTATTTTGAAATTACTAACCTTTATAAGCGTGTGCAAAGGGAAACAAGTTTGATGAAGGAATGACAAGAAAGTGTGTGAAAAGCTCTCAGAAAACAAGGTCACATTCCGACTTCTGGATAATTACAATGAGAAAGAGGAAAAGATGATAGCAAGGTATCAAAAGAAAATTCATAATGCAAATGTACTTGAAAATTTAAAAGTAGAGGCTTATGAATGTTCAATTAAAATCATTGATGCATACAAAGTTAAATATGTTTCACTGAATTGGATATGTTTACCTTAAAGCTTTGAAACAACTTGGCATCTTAAGTGATTTTGTGCATTTTCATTTGGAATTGGATTTTCTTCACTTTGTCTTGGAAATGTGTTGGACTAACGTTTGTGAAGGGGATGCTTAGGAGCTGGAACAATCGCCACTAGGTGAGTATCAAAAAATTAAAATGCAAAATAAACACAAGCACAAATGCACCTAGCCTTTGCAAGCTTCGAATAAGGTAAGCCATGTCCCTTTGCATTTTTATTAAATTGTGGCATTCAAAGTTCAACATCTAGCTTAAGTACAAAGGCTCACTTTTTTGATAAATTTGGTATTAGGCCTATGTCTTCACTTTCACAGTGAATTAGAATGCCAAACATGCCAAATTTTTCAATATAAAGGAGCCTAGGAATGAACAAACACTAAAAATTAAGCCTCTTTGTTTGCGAATGAAAGAATTAGGCCTATTCTCTTCACTTTTATAGTGAATCAAAATGCCAAACATGCTCTAATTCCATTAGATCAAAGGCTTGGGAAATAACCTTGTTAATTGTGTTAGGAAGTGAAGAGTAATAGGAATATACTCTCACCCTTCCTAGGGTGATCAAACTTTCCAACCTACTTTTCTTTTCATTTCATTTCTTTCATGAACATGATAGTTAAAATAGAGCCATAGAAGGGCACCGCCTCCCAAGTGCTTTAGCATAGCCATGAGAAGGATGACCCTAAGTGGGATACAATTGCCTTAGTTGTAGTATTTTGACCCACTATAAAATGAAATGCCTTCATCCTTAATGGGTTGGAGGACATAGATAGTTTGGGAATGATAGCCTCCTCTAGTAGTCTTTCAAGATTGCACAAAATCATATTTTTATGCATTTAGGAGGCCTCTATAATGGAGGATAAACTCAAACTCTATTTGAATGGAAATCATAACTAAATCCTTGTCAATAAGAAACCTACCCTTTTTAGCCATGTTGAGCCAAATTGTCCTTAGATATATTCCTGGGTATCTCTTCTTATGCAAGACCAATGGAAATGATTGGGAACATACACTTGGCATTAGATTTTAGGATTACTGATTAAAGTGTTTGTTCTGTTTGGCTATCATTTTTTTCTTTTATCTAAATATTTTTTGTACAAGTGTCATCAAAAAAATTTACAACCAACTTTGTTATGTTCACCATCAAGGGATGCATGTCCTTAGAGTTGACAGGTTAAAACCTTCAAACAGTCTTAAACCATAGAGGTACATCTTCCCCTATAAAGACTTCATCTAAAGACACACTTAAACATCCTACACAACACATCAACTTAAGACAAACTCAAACACTTTCAATGATTAACTCTTGGGATATTCCCATGCATACTCTCAATTGTGGACCCATCACCAGGTCTAGATCCAATCAACAACCAAAGGAATCTTTTATCAACCCCTTCCCTCTGTGGGAGGAAGAACCAAAAATTAATCCCTATGAATAAGTTGATTCATCTATGTATTATGAAAATATTCCTGAATCATCCCAACCTCATAGATCAAGATCATTCCAAAATATAACTAAAGAAGAGCTAGAAGACATTGAACATGATGTGTATTCATCTATACTTATAGAGAACATATTCAGACGTAATCCCCAGAAGTACCTAGCAATGCTTCTAAGAAAATGAGTCACACTTACTTCTGGGTTTGATGTCTCTAAAATATGGCTTGAGAACCCTTTGGGAGTACATAGTACTACTTCCCAACTTCCACCAAATATTGTGGTATCTCAAGTCATGACCATGCCTAAAACTTCACAAGTAATGACATCCCAAACATCAACATGGGTTGGCTCTTCTTCAACATGGGGACTTCACCAAAACTAGATGACATCTCAAGGAATCTCCACCTTCCAAAATGCTATTGGCTCTTTTGTCATGGCTAGATCGTGTCAAACAATGCCTCAACTACCATAATTGCAAGCATCCTTGTTACATCCTCAATAGGCCAAGGTAACTACAACCCCTTTTCTAATGTTCCAATAGGACCAAACTCTCAAACCCAATCAAGACAATTATGATCTTTCTTAGTTGGTCCTACATTTATTCAACCACCCCTGAGAGCTAGGTCTTTGTTCCAACCATAGCCACAACAATAAAACCCAATTGGAATCCACCCCATGTTCAAAAGAACCTGCCACCTAGTATCCATAATCAAATCCCTCATGGTAGATCTTATATTCCTACACCATGCTTCCAAAATCTAAGAAAAGCTCCTCTACCTACTACCAGACAACCACTTAACCTTAGAAACCTCCCTCAAGATCAAACTAACCTCTTGATTCAAGAGTTACAAAACTTGCAAAATGAGGTGTCAGACATTAGAAATCAATGGAAAACCAAGTCTTATACCTCATAAGACTTATGCCCTTACCCCTTTGACCACTTAATTATGATGCTTCCATTCCCTACGCACTTTGTGGTGCCAAAGTTTGACAAGTACAGAGGAAATACATATCATATAGAACATATCAGAGAGTTCTTTTCTAGTTGCATTAAGGTCTCTCATGACGAATCATATCTTATGTGACTATTTTCTCAAATCTTGGTCGACCCAACAATGGAATGGTTCTCGTATCTACCACATGGCATTTAGTCTTGGGAAGAACTAGATGAAAAGTTCATAGCACACTTCCACCATAACATTGATTACAAGGTTAGCATCAAAGACTTGTATGATACCAAAAAAAGGTAGGCGATTCCTTTGCCAACTTCTTGCAAAGATGGAGAAGTAATGCTAATAGGATATCCTATGACGTCCCAGAACAGGATCTAATAGCCATGTTTTTTGACAACCTTATCCCATAAATGGATTATAATTTTGAACTTCAACTTGCACCTAATTTTAAACAACTCATTGAGCAAGGCATCAGATGTGAGGAAAACATAATCAAGGGAGGAGTCCTTGCTGATCCTCATTAACTTAGTGCCACCAAGAATAATTCTAACAAAGCGAAATGGTGGAATAAAAACAAAAATGTCACCAACGATAGTGTTGTTGATGTTAAGATAGTTAATTATGCCCAGCCAAAGATCTCATTAAAAGGGGCACCTATGAAAAATCCAACCTAGATAATCCACACACCATTGGTGAACAATCAAATCCTTAACATGGAGGTTCAAACTTTGAATGTTTCCCAACCTCAACCCAATGTACCACATCCTCCAAGACAACCTTTTCCAAAGCATGAGTTACCCCACTAGGTGAACCAATTGAATCATCACTGAAGAAGTTGATCTTGAACAATATGATCACTTTACTAGAAATATGATAATTCAAACATGGTTCATTCAAACCTAAGTGGTGGAATGATAATGACTTTTGTGAATATCACTACGTTAAAGGTCATAAAACCTCAAACGTTATCAATTAAAGAACACTATCCAAGATCTGATCGAGAAAGGATCAATCGATGTTCATAATCCTAAACCCTGAGACACCACATATCACACTATTTTTAAGGATCTATTATAGAATCATAAAAAGGAAAGGCCCATGCATCTGGAAACCAATCCAATTAAGTCAGCTATACCTACACGACCTCTGATAATGTGATTAACAATGTTAATCATGCTAAAAACCAAATTGTTACAATCACTATCAGAGATAATAATTCAAAATTTGCAGTCACAACCCATCGCTCCAAGGTCATCCTACTGGGGGCACCTTCAAATTTCACTGCATGTAACTTCCCTGCCAGGGAAACCATAAGGAATTAAGTCTTTTAGCCTAAATTTATAACTAACAATTTTTTTTTAACATTCTAACATTTCATTGTTAACAACCACAAAGAACATTCCTTAAAGGTTCTCTTGTACGATTCATTTACCAATATAAAATTATTGCATTACATTACTAATCTAAATGAATTTCATTTCCTTTTTACTTTTACGTTGCATTTAGAATTTAAGGAAAAGATAAGAACATAATCTTTCATACACAACTTTATAAATATATCCTTTTCTTTCATTTCATTTTCAATTCTTTGAACTAGCCTCTACAAAATTATAATTAAACCCTCACATTGAGATCTTAATTTCAATTCCAACATAGGAGAGATAAAAGAAAGAATACAAGATTGCATTTTTAAATTACAACTTTTGAATCTTAAATAACATCCCTTGAAAACCCCTAAAACTATCCATCCCTGATTACATCGCTTTATTCTTTCAATTTCCAATAATAATTACATCTAAAATTACATCAAATGTCCCGAAGGCTTACAAGGAGATCTTTTACATTTTACATAACAATATAAAGAGTACATTGTGCAAGGTGAGAAATCTTTAACACTGCATGAAATCTGAAACACATCCAAGCCACAAACCACAAACAACACCTCAAAAGATATTTCCCACCCAACCATGTGAAACCAAAGAAGTTCCACTCCCCATGCTAGGAGATAGAACCATGATACTCACAAGGCCTAAAGAAACCTAAGGCTTTACAAAACCAATACTTGAAAACAAAAGAAAAGATACAACAAAATATCACTTTACTATACACAAAGGTTAGGTTTCTAGCATACCATCTAAGCGAGTGTCATCACACAACCTGCATATTGGGATCCTCCCTAGCAACCATGTAACCTCGGTCCCCTCTTTCTGAATAAGGATCCACCCTGGTAGTTACCTATGGTCCTAGTACTCCAACATGTATATGTGGACTTAAAGTATGTGTCTTTCATTATCTTTTAAAACCCCCATTTTCCAAGTTTATTATTAATGTTATCACTTTTTTACCAACTCATGCATAGGATCATTTGGAAACCACTTTGGGTTCCAACACCTATGGTGAGCCACTCACTTGGTGTACCTAATCCCCTACCCACACACAATCCAAAGAAAAAATAATGTGCTTCAAAATGATTTAACTTGTATCCAAGAGGAGATCAGTTTGTGGAATCCCACTACTGTCCATAAGTATTTTCAATTGGCACTTAAAGTGGAGGAAATAAACAAAAAGAAGCAAGACACTACTTCTAGGAGTAGGGGCAGAGGAAGAGACTCAAGGGGTGTACATAGAGGGGGGTCTAGTGGCAAGAGAAATGAATTCAGGAGTCAAGGGGAAGCCAAACTCATTGAGCAGACTAGTGAATCAAGTAGTAGGGGAAGCTATGACAGAGGTAGAAGTTCCTATGGTGGTGGAAGAGGTAGATTAAGTGGATTTGGAAGGAGCTCTCATTTTTCTTCTATGAAGTGTTATAACTGTGGGCAATTGGGATACCCTACATATAGGTGCCCTGATAAACCAACATCTTCACAAGGTGAAAAAAAGATTGTATTTTCACAAGAGGAGGATTGTACTAATCAATCAGAGGTGAGTTTGGACTCAGAGAAAGGAGAGAGTCTCATGTTGAGAAGGATCTTGATCAAATCACCCACAAAGGATGAACAAAAATAGAGAAGGGCTCTTTTTAGGGTCAAATGTAAGATTCTTGAAAAAGTATGTAGAGTGATCATAGACTCAGGGCCTACTGATAATGTAATCTCAGAGGAAGCAGTACAAAAATTAAAGTTGAATAAGCTACCTCATGCATGCCCTTACAAAGTGACTTGGTTGAATAAGGGACATAATATTTTGGTAAATGAACAAGTGTGGGTTGATTTTACCATTGGAAAGTATTAAGACAAGATACTATGTGATGTGTTACCAATGGATGCATGCCATCTGTTATTTGGCAGACCATGGCAATATGACAGGGAGGTAGTACATTATGGAAAGGAGAACAAGTACTCATTCAAGAAGAATGGAGTAACTTTCAAAATTCAGTCTTTGATAGAGGAAGACATAGTGGAGAAGGAAGAATAAACTGCACTCCTAATGGGCAGGAAAGAGTTCCTAGAAGACATGAAAGGAGGAGAAGAAGTTGGCTATGCTATCATGTTGAAGCCAAAGGAGGAAGAGCCATCTAAACAGTCACTTGTGCCAATAGAAGTAAAGCAACTGTTAGACTAGTTCAAGGACATAATTAGTGAGGGTACACAAGCTACATTACCACCAAAGAGAGAAATCATTCATTAGATAGATCTTGTGCTAGGGCCATCATTGCCTAACAAGGCTATCTGCAAGATGACACCAGAACAAAACAAGGAGATAGTCAGGTAGGTTCAAGAACTTTTGGATCAAGGTTTGATAAGGAAGAGCATAAGACCTTGTGTTGTACCAATGGTTCTAGCACCCAATAAGGGAGGCACATGGAGGATGTGCACTAACTCAAGAGAAATCAACCAGATCACCATCAGGTATAGGTTCCCAATCCCTAGGATAGAAGACCTAATGGATTGTTTAGGGGGTGCTAAATTCTATTCCAAGATAGACCTTAAGAGTGGGTACTATCAAATCAGGATGAAAGAGGGGGATGGGTGGAAATCTTCCTTCAAAACCACAGAGGGTCTCTATGAATGGCTAGTAATTCCATTTGGCCTCACAAATGCACCTAGTACCTTCATGAGGGTTATGAATGAGGTCTTAAAGGATTTGATAGGATTGTTTGTAGTGGTGTATCTAGATGACATATTAGTCTTTAGTAAGACAAAGGAAGACCACATGTCACACCTAGAACTTGTGTTGAAGAAACTTCAAGAAGAGAAGCTCACCATAAATCTTGAAAAGAGTGAGTTTATGAAACAAGAGTTAGTCTACCTAGGATTTGTAGTATCTCAAGGTGACTTGAAGATGGAAAAGAGTAAAGTTGAAGCCATTCTTAGTTGGCATACTCCCAAGATAGGGACTAAAGTTAGAAGCTTCCATGGGTTAGCCCAATTCTATAGGAATTTCATTAGAAGGTTTACTGAAATCTGTACACCATTCCTTGACACCATCAAAGGAGGACTCAAGACAAAGTTTGTAGGGACCAAAGAAGCTAATGAGGGGTTTGAGAAGTTGAAGAAAGAGGTAGCTCCCCAACCAATAATGGTTTTACCAAGTTTTGAAAAACCATTCATAGTGGAATGTGATGCCAACAACATAGCAGTGGGGGTAGTTCTAAGCCAAGAAGGCAGGCCAATGGCATTCTTTAGTGAGAGGCTAAATGAGGCAAAGTCTAGGTACTCATCCTATGACTTAGTGCTATATGATTTAGTGAAAGCCATTAAGAAGTGGAGGAATTATGATGCAGAGGTGGCAAAGGAATATGGTGGATCCAAGGTCCAAATATAGAAACTCAATCAAATGCACAATTCAATCTAGTGACCCAAGATGGCTTCTATAACTGAAATGGTAAATTATCCTCCAACCAGTCTTATGGTGTGATCCAATAAACCTAATTTATGTAATCCAAGGTAATTAAATAGGTTCCAAACTTTCTTCAAATTTTCTAACACCAAAACTTCAAGATTCACCAAGTTAGGACTAACAATCTGTCTTGTAGCCCTGCAATAGCATTCACAAGGATTTTCCTTCAACTTTTCCAAAAATAATAGGAAAATAAATCATATATTTGAGTACCCTTTATGGAGTACCTTAACATACCAAAAGGACAGGGTAGGTTGTTTTGGAAGATATATGACTGTTCACACTATATCTAGATTTTTAAGGCCTAAAACTCATGCATTTACAAAGTACTAACCAGTCAAACTCCCAGGCTCCAAATATTTGCATAGTGTCATGGATAGGTTAAAATCAAAGTAAAATGAAGTCAATTTTACTCCAAGAGGTTTCTAGATACAAAAGCCCCAATTTGCACTCTCCAAACCCTTAAAACTAGGGCTTCTCCAATGTCACGCTTCCCAAAGATTCCTACAAAAAATAAAGGTTGGAACACCTTTTCCTCAACATTTCTATACACATTTTATCATAAAATAGTACCCTTGTTTGGCCAAAACTCTCTATCCTTCACTCTACCCTCCAAATTCACTTAGTTTCTTAGTGTTCCCTATGGTGATCACCACATCAGTCAATCAATCTTGCATTCCTAATATTAGAAGAATATAATACATGATAATTGAGTACCATTATATGAGAATCAGTAGGCTACATTCATAGAATGACATTCATAATGAACAAAAACTCAAGAAACTGTCCTCAATCAAATTTCCAATGACTGTACAGTCCCATGATAGAATAACAATGACTAGAATAGAATTCTCAGAGCATGAATGAATTCAAAGTCATGAAACAATAGATTCAAAACATTGTAGAAAACATTCCAAACATTATCAACTTTGATTCATATAAAAAACCCTTCAAAAATTGCAAGAAAATCAAACTTTATTCTCCAAAACTAGGTACAGTCCATACAACAGAGTTACTTGCCCGTACAATGAATTTGTGGAACATTTAATAGAATCGTATCAAATACCTCAACCAATGAAAATTCATTGGATGGATTATTTTGGCCTAAAACAATAATAAAATCTAATTCCCTCCTAAATGTCCATAATCGTTATAATTTGAAAATTCAAATTTATAACTTTGTAAATTTTGAAAATATGTAATTGCCAAGTATTGAAACTTTGTCAAATCACATAGATGGACTTATTGACCATTATTAAAAACTAATTTAACCTATTTGAAACTTGTAACACCTAATTCCAATCTAGACTCCTAAATTTGGTCCTAAGGCTTATTATGCCTTTTAGGACTGATTACACATTTGCCATTCTTATTGCATGAAATGACCTCATAGGCCATTATAGGTGCCAAAATCCTCCAGTTGATGTCTTTGGATGTCTTAATATTCTTTGATGTCTCCAAGTGTGTCTTCATAGGTATTTGGGTTTCTTTGTGTCTTCTAGGTGCCCCTACACCACATTACCTATTGCCCAAGTAGTTTGTGGTATTCCTTGATAACCAGGCATTAAGTTACATTAATACTCAAGAGAAGCTTAGTTTAAGGCATATCAAATGGATGGAGTTCCTACAATAATATACCTTTACCATCAAGCACAAAAAAGGGGTTAAACAATAAGGTTGGAGATGCCCTTAGTAGGAGACTACTTACTATTCAGGAGATACAATTACAAAGCATTGGAGTTGAAGAGTTCAAAGACCTCTATAAGGGGGATGCATAATTCTCGAAGATCCACAAGGTATGCACTAAATTTTCAAATCATTTTCATAGTGACTATCTTGACTATACTTTTCAAGATGGTCTACTGTTTAAGGGCAAGCAATTATGTGTTCCAAGAGGCTCCATGAGGAAGAACCTCATCCAAGAGAAGCACAATGGTAGCTTAAGTGGACACTTTGGGTTAAACAAGACACTAGATTTAGTGGAGAGATTCTATTGGTGGCCTAAAATGCAGAAGGACATAAGAAGGTATATTGAACAATGTGGAGTGTGTCAGATGGAAAATGGAACATCAACAAATGCAGGTCTTTACCAACCATTTCCCATCCCAAATAGACCTTGGGAGTGCATAAGTATGGATTTCATAGTAGGGTTTCCTAGGACACCAACTAGTTTGGATAGTGTATTTGTGGTAGTGGAAAGGTTCAGTAAGATGAGCCACTTTATTCCTTGTAAAAGTACACATGATGCCAGTCACATTGCCCATCTTTTCTTCAAGGAGATAGTAAGGATACATGGATTGCCAATAAGCATAGTTGCAGATAGAGATGTGAAGTCCATGGGACACTTATGGAAGACTCTTTGGAAGAGGCTGGGAACCAACTTGTCTCATAGCTCTTCCTATCATCCTCAAATGGATGGGCAGATAGAGGTCATTAACATGGTACTTGGTAATTTGTTGAGATGTTTGACAAAGGAGTATAGACAAGGTTGGGAGCAAGTTAATTCACAGGAAGAGTTTTCCTATAATGACAACACAAACAGGACTACTGGTAAGATTCCATTTGAAATTGTATATGGGTTACATCCAAGGGGTCTACTTGAGTTAAGAGATCTAAAAGGATATGAAGGAATCGGTGGTCATGCTGATGATTTTTCTCAATGAATGAGAGAATTTCATGAACAAGTCAGGAAGACACTAATGGAGGCCAATCAGAAATTGAAAGCTAAAGGAGGTGAAGGGTGAAGAGACTTACAATTTGAGGTAGGTGATCTAGTGATGGTATACTTGAACAAGGCCAGATTATAGAAGGGTAAGCCAAGTAAATTACAGATGAGAAGGATTGGGCCATGCAAGGTGTTGGAAAAATATGGTCCAAATGCTTACAAGGTGGAGTTACCCAAGGAGATGTCCATTTCTCCTATCTTCAATGTGAAATATTTGGTGAAATACAAAGGGCTAGTGATGGATGATGTACAATACAGTACTGAGGTGAGTAAGGATGTGGTGGAACTCCAAGATGCTGATCATATCAAGCCACAAGTGGAAAAGATTTTGGATTCAAGGGTGAAGAAAAATACTAGGTATAAGATCTACATGGAGCACTTAGTAAAATGGAGACACCAACTAGAATAAGAGGCTACTTGGATAGCTGAGAGTGACTTCAAAAAGCATGGAATCAGTGAGTAGGTTTTAACACCACAGGTTCCCTAACTTGTTTGTGGCTGGAGGAGAATGGTGCAGGAGCACCCTAAGGTATTTTGAGATCTTTAAAACATTTTGGCTTGTAGGTTGGTTTAGACAACCACCTCCTAATAAGGACTAAGTTATAAAGTCCCAAGTTTCTTTGTGTGTGATTAGACTAGGGTTGAGTTGAGTCAAGAGTTTTGAGTGGTCATTAAGGAACTAGGTGTTTAAGTCCTAGAAAGTTAACTAAGGGTCAAGCTTTGACCAAGACTTCAAAATGGAGTGTTTTTTGAGTTTTTGATGTTTTTAGATGTTTTTAAGGTCATATGTAATGGTTTGAAGTTGATTTGAACCATTGAGGTTAGTGGTTATTCAACAATGCAAAAGATGTAAAAGTTGCTCATGACAACTTTGCAACTTTGCAAAGTTGTCATGACAACATTTCTTAAAAACTAGGAAAGGGATTTAATGATGCCCAAATCCTGACCTAAGGGTCCAAACATGTGGGGATAGAGTATTTAAGGTAAGAAAACCCTAATCTTTAAGTGAGAGGTTTCTATTGTACGAACTAAGAATTGAGAAGCTAGACGATTGGACTGTGTTTTGTGTAAAAAAGCCTTCATCCAGAATTTGATGGATTGAAAGGATTAAACTAATGATGAGGACTTACCTTTTGTTATATAATTAATTTTTTGGCATTAGTTTAGGTTTTTATCCCGACTGGTGAAATTATTGTAAATATTTTGTGTTTCACTCATTTACTACCTATTTCAATCCCAGACTTGTAAATAATGCTCCCTACTTGACTTCATGTGGCTAAACTTCCATGGCCTCTTGGAATCAAGTAGGGGAATCTATATATATTGTAAATATTCTTTGTGGATTCTTTTTTTACAAGAGAATGAATTTTTCCATCAAGCCCTAGGCGAGTGCAGTGACATTCTGGCTAGTGGTTTGTGCAGAACAATAGCAAGAGAGCTTGCTAAATGGATTGGGAAGAACCAATCAATAGAGGGAGAATGTAGAGGGGTGTTTCATTTTTGAGTAAGTGCAAGGAGAGGAGTAGTGGATTTTTTTGAAGAAACCATTGGAACCAAAGCAAACAGACAAGTGTGCATGCTCCTAAAACCCTTGAAAATAGGGGTTTGGTAGAAATCTAGCGTACGGATGGTTCCAAGACTTAAGACATAATAAATCCTTGAGTCTTGGTTGATGTTAAGAAGAATCCAAATTTTATCCAAGGTGTTGTTAAGGAAATTTGGGATAAATTCAAGAAACCTAGTTTCTAGGAGGCCTAATTGACCAAAAAGGCTACAAGGCCTCAAAACAAGGAAACTATGAACCCGACTAGAAATGGTTGAAAGAATCCATCCACGTGGAATAAATTCAAGTGAAAGGGACCTAGGAAAGGTCAGAGAATCTAACCCCATTTCCAAGAGTGGATTGGAAGATATTTGGTTGAATGGAGCCTAAGTAAGCTCTATAAGAGTGAGGAGGAAAGAAGAGTAATTTGTCATTGGTGGAGAGTTCTAGGAGAAGTAGGAGATCAGAGAGTTGATCTCTAGTTAGGGTAGAGAAAGATACCCTAAGAAGACCAAAGATAGTGTCTTTGGAAGAGCAAGAGTGCTCTTTTGAGTAGAGCTCCCCATCAATAATCCAATGTAATAATCTTATTGGTCCAAAATATGAAGGTACTAGGGTGGGCATTACATCCTATCCCTCTAGAACTAGGATTTCTTATAGAAGCCTACAAAAAAGTATGGATATGCAGATTTGAGCCTGCTAGCATCCTCCCAAGTGGTAGGAGTCTCATTATTGGGGTCCCCTAGGACCCTTACCTACTCTATGTTGTGACCCATGAGGGTCAAAGTTCGATGCTAGAGTATACATACTAGCTCCAAAGCCAACTGTCCATCCTCTACCTTTAAAGTGTTCCAATCCAAAACATGAGTCAAATCAGGAATATATTCTCTAAGAATGGATATGTGAAACACATCATGTACACATGTGAGGCTGTGTGGTAGGGAAATTCAGTAATGCACTAGTCCTATCCTGTCAAGGATCTCAAATGGACCCAAAAATCCAGGTGCCAACTTAGAACCTTTTCCATAACAGATAAGCTCTTACATGGGATGACTCTTAAAAACACCTTATCTCCAACATAAAACTATCTATTGATCATGTGAGCATCAACATACTTCTTCTACCTATCCTGAGCTGTCACAAGATTCTCTCTGATCCTCTGAACCTTCTTCTCCATATCTTGTAACATCTAAGGGAAAAGCAGTACTCTATCCTCTAAGCGATCCTCACTCAGAGGGGTATGACAAGGGTGATCATAAAGAGCCTGAAACAATGACATTTAAATAGAATTGTGATAACCATAGTTGTATGCAAACTCTACTAGGTACAAATAATCTCCCCAATGGGTCTGTATGTCCATCACATACATCCTAAGCATGTCCTCAAGCACTTGATTAACTTGCTCTATTTGACTATCAATCTCTGGATGGTATGCCGAACTAAAATTTAGCTGAGTCCCTAAGGCATGTTGCAAGGAGGTCCATAAGTCTAAAGTGAACACTGGATCTCTATTAGAGATAACCTTTCTAGGTACACCTTGCAACCTAACTATATCCTTCATGAAGACTCTAGCCACTAAGGTGGCAGTATAGGATCAACCTATGAATTCTACACTACTTCCCAACTCACATACCAACATTGTGGATCAACTTAAGAAAACACTTGCACAGATCTTTGTTTTTGAGCTACTCTACATATCTTCCCAGCATAAGAAAGTGCTTGACCAAGCTCTTCAAAATGTTTTTTTCCCATGGGACATAACTCTTGATAGTCTGCAAACAATGGTAAACTATATCACAACCCATAAACATTCCACATTCACTGAGCAGGATGTGCATGTGCATAAGTCATTGCATAATGACCCTTTGCACCTGGTAGTGCAAGTACATAAACATATGATTAGATGGGTCTTTATTGATGGTGGGGTATGTGTGTGTGTGTGTGTACTCTAAAGGTCATAAAATCCTTGGGATATTCAGAGTATAGTGTTGATATCACCTGTAGGATAAATATCACAGCCTACGATAAAGAGGAAAGTTCATCCAAGGGTGTCCTTATTTTTCCAATCAGAGTAGGACCAGTGGTGAAGGATACCTTATTTCAAATCCTACATCTGGAGCTAGGATATAACATGTTGTTGGAAAGGCCTTGGATACACAAGATTCACATTGCACCTTCCACCTATCACCAATGCATTAATTTTCCACATCAATGTACTGATGTCCTTATTGAAGGTGATCCAAATCCTTTCCAGTACTATGCTAACTTAAGGGTTTGTTCTAAGAACCAGGTGCCCCTAAACCAAGAAACTAATCTTCCTTCTACTTCTAATTAGATTCCCAAAGAAATACCTAGGATGGAAATTAAAATATCAGTCCAAGATAAAGGATGTGGTGAATATCACTACGAAGAAGCCTTTACTATTACTCAATTACCTTTGTGACCAAGATCTTATGGCTAACCTAGACCCATAGAGATAATTGATGAACTAGAACATGTTATCTTCAGATACCAACCCACAACATTTGTCAAATGGGGTGATGTAAGTGAAGAAAATCCTTTTGAGTCTGATATCAACGTATGGTTATACCAAGATCCTCAAGGCACACTCTAGTGCAACTACCCTTGGAAATATATGAACATGGCTTCACCATGTTACAATAATTTGGATATGATGGAACCATGGATCTAGGAGTAAGATAATAGGGAATCTTAGAACTATCACTACCACCTACCTAGAGAAACAACATGGAATATTAGAACCATCACTACCACCTAACTAGAGAAACAATAGGGGTCTAGGGTATGGTCAATCAAAAATTAGAATGGGAGTGAGAGATGTTTGTGAAGTCACTAATTCAAACTAGGGGAAACTTCACGAGCATTCCTAGACCAGTCATATACTTCCATAGTTGTTGCCACAAGAGGCAGAAACTATGAACATTGAATTTCTCCTTGAATGGAAGGTCTTGGATTCTATGGAAAATGAGATACCCTATGAGAATTATAGCATGACCAATTCACATGATTATGAGTGATTATCCCTCCATGACTCTGAATGTGATACCCCTTGGAATTCCCCTCATTCCACTAACACCATGCACATAAATGAACTATTCGACCAACTGAACCTATAGGAAGAACCTTGTATTGACAAACATGTCGATGTACATTCCCTAAATGGTGCATCCACATCCCACTCTAGATTTATTGTAACTATCACTGTAGTTCCCTTTGTCCATACTGAGCCATCACCTAGTGAAAACCTTTTCCTAGTCCAATTTGAATTAATATATTAGGACCAATAAGGACATCTAAATCTGGATATTTTTGAAAATGATGAGGCCATTGCAGAATTTCTAGGGCTTCAGGAAGGAATACCATTAGGAGACCACAAGGCTGGATTATCCTTTGATTTAGACAGGTCAACATACTTTTGGGAGGTAGCTCATCTTTCTAGTAAAAAATATAAAAACTAAATAGATTATCAAGTGAAAATTGAAAGGCGCTTCCTGACCATGAAAAAAGTAAAAATAAAGACATATCTTCTAGTGAAAGCCTTTCTAAGGCACTAGAAGATGGAAAGTTGGAACTCCTCCCCTTAGAGGAAGAAAAATTAGTATTATTGGTTGAGGACACCATTGAAATAAACCTAGGAGATGAACTCCATCCTAAGAGAATATATTTGGCTAAATCTCTCTCACCTAAGGAAAGAGAAAAATTTATTGAATTCTTTAAAGCAAGGTAAGTGATCATACACTGACATACCGGGATTTGGTCCAGAACTAGTATTACATCACATGCCATTATTTCCAAATGTGAAGCTCGTGAAACAAAAAATGAGAAAAATGCATCCACACATTGTATTACTAGTCAAGGTTGAGTTAAAGAAACTTTTGGATCTTGGTTTTATCATACCTATCTCTTATGCAGACTATGTTAATATTTCAGACTTTGAAAAGAAAATAACAATCTATAGATGATCTTTTAGAACTAAGACTTAGGCCCTTTAAAAAATATAGATGAATAGAAGATAGATAATACTTGGTTTAGATGCTTGAAATCTGTTGAATGATTGTAAGAAGAAGCCTTCAATCCAATGCTATTATTCTACTCCAATTGGCTCTTTAAGTCTTGCACAATTTTCTCTTTAAGGTCTGCTATAATGCCTCTCTAATTCTTCTATAATATATGATCTTATGTCTACTCCAAGTATATATTTAGGTCTTCCACAGGTTTGAATTTAGGTTTGGTATTCTTCTTTCCAAATTTCCAAGAAGCTACTATAATGTTAGAACAATTATGCAATGATGATCTGAATTATAAGTCTGTTGAAAGTGCAAAATAATGTTGTTATGTTATGTTTTTTATTATTCCTAATTCATACTCCTCTATCCCATATAAGTATGCCTCAAGAGAGGTGTCTCTTCAATATGATAAGGCAGTTGACTTGTATATGCAAGTCAGCATTTATAATTATTGTTATTCAACCGCTAATCTCGATAGATAACTGACTATAATGTAGGTCAGTCCTCATAGAAATTTCTAGAATTCAATATGCAAGTCGTCCCTGTTCTCAATCATAATGTGATATGTCATATAATAAGTAGCATACTTATTATTTATTTTAATCTTTGTCGAGTCCATAATATTAATAATCATTTTCAATGTAATTTATATTTGTCTCAAGGCTAGAAATATTAACAGACTAGATATCAAACTTTGTGCCTATTACAAAACATTCAGGAGATATTCGCATATGTACAAATTTCAGGGACCTAAATAAAGCTTGTCCTAAGGATGACTTCACGTTGCTAAACATAAACATGGTAGTGGATCTATAACATCAAGATACCAAATGATATAATTAATGGATGGATTCTTAGGGTACAACTAAATCAAGACAGCCCTTGAGGACCAACACAAGACAACCTCTACTTACTCTTGGAGAATATATTGTTGGAATGTAATGCCTTTTGGTCTAAAAAATACATGCGTAACCTATCAAAAATCCATGACAATGATCTTTCATGACATGATTTGTAAGACTATGGAAGATTATGTTGATGACATATTAGAAAAACCCAAACTCAAAGAAGAACATCTACAAGTGTTGGGACCTATTTTTGATAGGTTATAATAGTACAAGGTTTGATTGAACCCAAAAAAGTGTGCATTTGGTGTCATGTCCAGAAAGCTCCTAGGGTTCATTGTTTCACATAGAGGAATTTAAGTTGATCTTGAAAAAGTAAAAGCCATACTAGACATGCTTCCTCCCTCCAATCTGAAACAACATAGAGGACTCTAGGGAAGATTTAAATCAATTAGGAGGTTTATAGCTCAACTCATTGATAAGTGTCATCCCTTAAAAAACTTATTACATAAAGGAGTCATATTTTTTTGGACTAAACAATGTGAGAAAGCATTTCAAATATTCAAAAACTATATGTTGACTTCGCTAGTACTAGTTCCACCAACTCCTGGAAAACCACCTTTTTTGTTTATTTCAGCAATAGAGTCAGCACTAGGAGCTATCTTCTCAACATGATGATTAGGGAAAAGAAATAACCATATATTATATCAACTGAACCTTTGTGGGATATGAACTAAACTATTCACCCATTGAAAAGTCATGTCTGGAAGTTGTCTTCACCTCTCAGAAGTTGAGACATTACATGTTGAGTCATAAAACCAAACTTATTGTTCATATAGATCTATTAAAGTAGTTATTAAGAAAAGAAACATTAACTAGAAGACTCACCAAATGGATCATGATTTTGAGTGAGTTTGACATTGATTATGTGGATTGTAAAGCTATAAAAGGACAAGTTACTGCAGACCAACTGGCAGAAGCTCCTTTACCAGATCACCAACCCATTATGTTAGACTTTCCTAATGAGTCAGTTTTCAACATAGAAGCATCAATACTAGTTTGGAAACTACATTTTGATGTTTTATATACAAACCATGGTGCACGCACATGAATTGTTTTCATCACTCTGCAAGGAGATGCGATTCCAAAAGCCTTTCACCTCAATTTTCCATGCACCAATAATATAGCTGAGTATGAAGCTCTAGTCATAGGACTAAAAATAGCTATATAATGGGGGATAAAGAATTTGAAATTTTATTGTGATTCTTAGCTAGACATTAGTCAAGTCAATAATTATTACATGACAAAATATGAAAAATTGATCCCAAACTAGTAATAGATAGAATGACTACGCGCTTCCTTTCATGACATTATCTTTGAACAAGTTCCAAGAGTTCAAGACAAAGTTGCAGATACGATGGCTACCATACCATCCTTGATTAGCATGTCAGGAAATGAACCCAAATTCCAATTTTGGGTAGAATATCTCATGATCCTGATCCATGAAGAATCCATAATAGAATTAGTATGTGTCCTTTTTGGTCCTGAGTCTCCCTTGTACAAAGACATCTACACTTACCTCCAAGACAATCAACTTCCACCCGACTTGTCCAAAAACCAAAAGAAGTCCCTTAACTAAGAAGTGTCTAGGTATACCCATCTTGCTAATAATCTATATAGAGAAGGTCTATATGGTA
Organism: Chamaecyparis obtusa; assembly: GCA_027943335.1. Lineage (NCBI taxonomy): Eukaryota > Viridiplantae > Streptophyta > Pinopsida > Cupressales > Cupressaceae > Chamaecyparis > Chamaecyparis obtusa. The sequence continues at coordinate 69,264 of BSBK01007335.1, read as the reverse complement.
GGCTCCTATGATGTCTTACTTCCACAGAATCCAAGAAAGCCTTGTATGAGGTACATGAAGGTTTTTGCGAGGCCCACTCAAGTGGTAATAGTCTAGAAAAGAAAATCCTGAGGATGAGATATTGTTGGCCAACTCTAGAGACAGATGCACATAAGTATGTACAAAGATGCCAACAATGTCAGAGACATGGGGATCTCATCCATGCACCATCTCAAGAGCTTCAACCCCTTACTTCACCATGGCCTTTTTCAATTAGGTAGGGATTTGACCTAGTAGGAAAGATTACAGCCATTTCCTCTAACAATCAAAAGTACATAATCACAACAAAAAAATATTTTACAAAGTGAGTGGAATCCATTCCCCTGACACACATCACTGGAAAGAAGATATCCATAATTATCCTTAATTATATCATATGTCGGTATGGAATTCCATAGACCATACTAACTGATCATGGATCACCATTTCAAAACAAAGATGTTGAGGATCTTTGTGAGAAGTTTAAAATCAAAAAAAACTTATCATCATTCTACTACCCTAAGGGAAATGGTCAAGCTAAGAAAATTAACAAAACAATCCTAAAATTTTTAAAGAAATTTGTCAATGAAACTGATTGAGAATGGTATTTTTAGCTTAGTCTTACACTATGAGCATACAAAACTAGCATAAGGACTCCAAAATGAGCAACACCCATTTCTCTTGTATATGGAACACAAGCAGTTCTCCCTCATGAGGTTGAGCTTCCCTCACTCAGGATATCACTGATTAACTTTATTTCAAATGAAGGCTATAGGATAGCCAGATTATCATAACGTGAATTGTTGGATGAGACACATCAAAATATAATAAACCACTTGCAAGGCTATCAAAATCGCCTTCATAGAAGTTAAAAAAAAAGTCATACCAAGGACATTTGAAGTAGGTGACTTGGTCCTAAAATAGAATGACATAAATATCATAGATTGAGAGAAGCCCGAAAAATTTGAAGCCAACTGGTTAGGACCCTATGTCATCATTGGATCTTTAGACAATGGGTAATTTCAATTGGCAACCCAAGAGGGAGATCCACTCCCTGGCTACATCAACAACATACACCTAAAAAAGTATTATAATTGATATCCTAAGGTCAAGTGTACATATCTTAAAAGTTCCTAAAAAAATACAAAAAGAAGAAATAAAAAGAAATAAAAAAATGAAAATAATAAAAATAATAATAATAAAAAAGTTACCTTGGTAAAAACTTGGCAAACAGGCGCCTTGGCAACAATAAAAATTTGAAAAATAGAAAAAAATTAAAGAAAAAAATCACCCTTTGGTGACAACTTGGCAAACATGTGCTATCCGGTAGGTACCTTGGTGAGAACTTGGCAAAAAAGTGCCAAGTGTTGAAGTCCTACTCCACCATCAATGAATCTAAATGATCAGTTTGTAGTCCCTAGCAAACATCATTGCACATGCTAAACCCAAAACCAACAAGCATAACTTGTATTGGTTCACCAAACCGGGGGCAGATACATCAAATAATGTCCTGAAAAAATCTAAAAACATTCAAATAATGTCCTAAAAAAATCCAAAAACATCATAAAATGACCTGAAAAAAAATCCCTAAAAATTTCAAAAAGTACTAAAAATGATCAATAACATCATAAAAGATCCTGAAATAATCATAAAAATTGAAAAACATAAAAAATTCATCTAAGGCAACAATATTTGGGGTGTCTTTGACAAGGGCCTTCACCTATGTGATACACCACACATACCTCAACTCCAAACATATGAAACCTTTGAAGGTCCAATAACATTGCAAAACGTCCTGAAGTAATCAATCAACCAAAAAATCCAAAATACATCAAAATCTTGCAATAAAATCTCTATCACAACAAGCAAAAAGTGATGATAAAGCATCAAACTTCAATCAAAATGGTGAGCTTCATAAATTGGAAATGGACTCATGAGACTTATCTTTGTCAACAATCCAATTTGTGATCTATCAATTAGTCAATCAATCAACCAGTCGATGATCTTATGCAGTAGAGGATCCACTCGAAACTAGCTAGATCAGTCTTATACAGGTAGTCCATTTCTAAAACCAGCCACATCCACATCGAATCAAACATCAAAATCAATCCAATCAATGATCAGTAAGGTTGTTGACAAGTCAGTCAAGTTTATCCATTATCGATTTATCTTTTTCCATTGTGTTCCTATGCTCCTCAAGGATACCACTGAGTGGCGAGAGTGTCTATGATGGTTCATATTTCAGTTTTGTTTATTTTTGTTTGTGGGGTGTTTGATAAGATTATGGGGCAAGGATGATGTAGGATGAATGTGATAAGTAATATCATGCATCTGGAGGCCAAACACATCCATGATCTAAGACAACCGTAGAAAAATGTCAAACATTCCCTATTTATTTTCTACTTCCTTCAATAGAGAGCATAGTTGTATCTAGATGGTCAACATCTAGGTGTATTTGTATCTCTTTCTTCTCAATAAGGCATGATGATGAAAAATGGTGACAATATCTGGTAGCGACTCGGTACATCAATCAAGTTGATAACATAAGTTCAATTCTTCTAATTAACTCTCCTAATTCATTCTTGTAACTAATTTTCTTCTATCTAAATTTAACTCTCCTCATTTTTGTCAACAAATTAATGCTCATCTGACGCTTCGCTTCACTTAATATGTTGAGGGGTCATAAAACCACCTATTCTCATTGGGGCAAGATGGGGCATAACCTAATCTAAAATTATTTGACACAACACTCATAATCGCATTGTATCAAAGAGGGGCAAATGTAGATACCCAAAAATGGACAGACTTGCAAATTCGCATTTAATGTGCTAATTATTCTGTTATTAATTAATGGTTCTTTAATCTTTAATTAATCATCTCATTTCCTCTGAGATTCAATTTTTTTAATCATTTAATGATTCCTCGTAAATTAATTAAATAATTAAGTTTATTTAATTAATCACCTTTAATTAATTGGTTTCCACTAGTTAATTAAAATCCATTTCTAAAATCCCATAATTTAAATAATTATCATTAATTATTTAAATTAGCTAATTTAATTCTTCTTAATTAAATTAATTTAATTTAATTTCATCTGATTTTTCCTCAATTTCAATTTTCTATTAATTCGATTTAATTTCATTTAATTTCAACTAATTCCATCGTTCTAATTTCATCAAATTTTTAATTCAATTAAATCTTCTAAAATCAGAAAACACTAAATTTATGAGGAATTGTGAATTTAAAAATTTAAAAATCCTCACAATCTCAAAAATTAATTTTTCTGAAAATCCAAAATCACAAAGTATTTAAAGGTTTCTATTTTTCAAATTTTTAATTTTTTGGAAACTTTATCTTCTCCAAAAATTGAAAATATCTTCTGATATTATCTTCTCTTTTTTTTCAGTTCAAAATAGAAACTTTCCCAAAATCTCTTCAGTCTCATCTCTCCTCGTCAGTTGATCATGGTTTTCTATTATCAATATCGATCATTCATTTCAACCCAGTTTTCTATATAATCAACCTTCAGTCTTCATGTTTTCATCACAAAATTTTGCATCGAACCTCTACCACTTTCATACTACAAACTTTTGCTATCATATCATTTGATCATTTTCTTGGAGCTCAGAGTCTAAGTTCTATCAAGTTCACAACTAAGTGTACACTTCAAACCGAACAAAGAGAAGCAACATAGGCTTGAGGCATGGATTGGTTTGTTTGCATTTAGTTATTACTTGTTTAATGCTTATTTTCTTGTTTCCAATTAGTCATGCATTCATTTTTGTTGTTTATAGGGTTAAATAGGTTTTCTAGTTTAATCAACTGATTTAAACAGTGCTACTAACCCTCTTATTTGAGACTTGCAGATTTACCCCTACGATAACTAGTTCTTTGACTGGCAATGAGACAAGAAGTATTTTGTCCATATGAAGAAGAGTGACTTTAGTCTCTTCTGTCCTTGTGACTTTTCCAATCAAGGAGAACAATTATGGCATAAAATATAACTAAGGAGGTACAATTTTAATTATAACCCATTTAGGGTATGATAAAGCTAAAAGCTCTTTGTTAAGCATTTAAGTAGACCATATAATGGCCCAAAAAATGCATTATAAATTTTCTATGTTGTTTGACAATAATTTTCTCTTGTATTAAATGATCATTCAAGAACATAAAAAATAAGACTTTATATTTTTCAACAAAAGGAGAATTGAAACCCTATTTTTTTTATGTTAGACATTATTAAATTATTCATTTAGAAATTTTACTATTGTAACTTTATTCCTATCAATAGAAATAAAGATATCAAAACATTTTTTTGTCTATTTCCTTGTTTGTTTAAAGCAAGCACCATCTCTTCATTAGTGGAAATTACAAGCTTCCTAGGGTTGGGAGGACAATATTTATTATATCCACCATTATCTAGCATTTCTTCACAGGTCCACCATCATTCTCTAATGCAAAAGAATGATATCATGAAAGGTCTCTCACTCCTATCTACACATGCAGTGATTTCATATGCTCTATTAGGGTTGGCGGGGGATTAATCGCAACCTTATCTCCCCCTCCATGTTTCTAGGGGTATGATATGACCAAACCTCAAATAATAAATGAAGATATATAAAGGGGTAAAGGGGCCACATAGAGAAGTGTGAAGACAAAATATTAAATGCTTAAAACAACCACATCAAAGCAACATAATGCAAAATAAAGAAAGAAAAAACCTAACAATATATGAGGATTTATCCTATGGTACAAGGAGAGTACCTATAAGGTTAGAAAACCCTACAAGCACCAATCACGGAGGTTTCCTAACACCTCAAGTGTTGAAGATGCCTACATCACCCAAGCACTGTCATCACTATCATCCTATACACAATCATTTGAGTACCTTCTCACTAGATACTCATCTTATCTTAGGTATTGACAAGCATGAATTCTTGGAAATGGTTTTTCCATTTTAGAGTCTTGAGTGGGTTTATCTAGATAGATGAAGGCAAGAAATATTGTAGCAAGTCCCCGACATTGGAATGAAAATGAGTTGTGGCTAGAAAGTGACAATGTATCCTACCTATAGATCAATATCCTTGGTATAGTTTTTTTGGTTTCTCTAAGCTTCTTAACCAAAGCCCCAACCTAGAGTATTAGAACCATGACATTAATTAAGGATGAAGACTTGTTAAATGGAATAACTTTAATAAGATTGTGATAAAAGATACCTTATCTTTCATAAATATTTTATTACACTTAATTGCTTACATGTATATCTTTCTTGTTAAAATGGTTATAAAAAATTTCAAATAAAATCATTAGAGATGTCTAAGTTAGTGGATCGGATTTCTTATCTACTGATCAAAGTAACAAAACCCTTACATGGTGTAAATATGGTATTGGACACAATAAGATCTTGTACCTAGTATTTTCGCTATTTCCTAGTGGGGGAATTATTCACATGACTTTAGTTTCATATGTGTGTAAGAAGTTGAGTCCACTTTTTGGCTAGAAAGTGTAAGTGTTTTTCCTATTTTTAAGAATTTGTCACAATTGATCTAAAAGTTTGAAGCACTAGGATATTGGATTCTAAAGAACATTAATAATTAAAAATACAACACTCAAGAGTCTTATTTTCAAATATGTAATTTATTTAAGTACTTAGATGATACAAAATAATTTTCAATAGGCGTGTCTAAAAACCACTATTTAAAGTCAATTTTTTAGAACTATACCATGCACTTGTACAACCAACATGTTTTGACCTAAATAAAAGTATTTTTCATAATCCTCTTTGGAAAAGATTTGTAAGACACTGAAGCTTGATGAAGAAATTTTTTTGTGAGCATTATTTATTAATTTTCTATTAGATCTAATTGTTGTTTTAAAAACGTTATGTATACGACCACCATTAGTAGATTTGAACTTAACATTTTTTGTAATTTTAAAAATTGTGTAGATTGATGTGATATATTTTTTTAAATGTAAAAAATAAAAATTTATTAAAACAAAAAGAAAATAATCTATTATTTCAAGTTTATGGACTAGCTTTTATCAAAATAATTTGAAAAATAGAAAAAATAATCCAATTCTAGAAATAAATTATATAATTGGAATCTTGACACTCTCATCAATAATAGGTTTAGATTTTGTAAAAAGATCTACAAAAAAAGTCATTAGACATATGTCTATAGTGACTCTCCTAGTGATGTGGACATGAGCTTCAATTTGTGGGTCCAAGGCTAAGGGTTGGCTCCCCAAGCTTTTCCCCATTTGAAACCCACAACAAAAAGTGAGCCTATGATTTGAATTTTAAAAAATGAGATACCATTTTGAAAGCAAACACCCATTATGTTTTTAGAAATGAGATCTTGTTTTCAAAATGGATCTCATTTCTTTTTTTTCTACCATTTTAAAAAAATTACTAAAAATGAATTGTAAATAACAAGATCCCATTTTGTAAATAAAAAATTCCCATTTTATAAATAACTATATCACCTTACCTAAATTTAGGCTTGGGATCTCAACGCATAAGGGATTTTGTTTCTAAAATAATGAAATCTCATTTTGTTGACATTTTTTCCATTTTTGGGTAAGTCCAAAATTTCTATAGGATGTTGACCTAAGTTCATGCCTTTACCCTAGATTAGTGTAAGATTTGGCTATGAAGGTAACCAACCAAGGTGTAGAATCCAAATGGAAAGCACAATAACAAGAGAGAATGAATATGATAAGAATACAATGTATTCTCACCAAGAATGCAATACAATAGATGAAAGTGCATAGGAGACCCCTTGGTTAAATGGACCAAGGTACAAATGTAGGATTTAATGAGACAACAAAAAGTTTCATTGTCTCATTACATGATAATCAAGAGACAACTTATCACCCACATAAGGTGGAATCACATGTCCACTAGATCATTCTCCAATGTGTAACAAAGTATGTGCAACATGGGCAATAAATGTAGTGGGTGATAAAGTGATAAGTGCACTAAAGGTGGAATCAACACATGAAGGGAAATGTGATAAATAATAACATCACCTAAAGTGGAAAATTTCCTATGTGGTTCCTAAGTAAATTAACATGTGTGTCTAAATCCTAGGAGAATTAAATACTAGGAACAATAATTAATCACACCAACCAGCCCCCCCTCCTAAGTGCAACCTAGGAAAATGTACAAAAAATAACAATGAAAGATGGCTCTTGACTACTAGGACATGTTTACCTATGTAAAAATGCAATACAATGTCTCACAAATGGATACAAGGAGAAAACCCAGAGGGAAAAAACTCCCCTCCCCCCTCAAAGAGAGAGAGAGAGAGAGAGAGAGAGATATGAAAATACAAAATAACTCTAAATAAAATGAGAAAGAAAAAACCCCATGTTAGGAAAATCCTCCCATAAGTGAGAATGGAGAAGTCAAGTGACCCCTTCTGAAGAAACATTTGATACCCCCAAGAGAGCTTGTAAGTGGTGTGAAGCACTTAGTCATTAACTCAACTTCTAGAAGGAAGGGACTCAGTGCATACTTACAATTAGTTATGAAAAATTGAGCAAGTCAATATCATACTTGAGTTGAGGAGGTGTAATATAAAAAGAAGGCTATGTGATCTCAATCATGAGAAAGTAGTGCAAATGACCCAAGTCAATCATAGAAAATATATCCTACAAATAAGATTTTACTCTATCAATGATGGATGGAGTACTCCCTGTTAAACTCCATCTTATGATCAATTCATCAACATAGAGAACAAGAGGTAGATGAGAGGCATCTTGGCACAAAATGTAGACATTTGTATCTAAATGGAACATGGTGAATCCTACTAAGAGAATAAAATAGTCCATCTTATCATATCAATCCCTAAGAGCCTATTTGAGGCCATAGATAGACTTCCTCAATATGCAAACCAATAAAGAATCCTCTATGAATCCATTTGGTTGCTCCATGTAAATATCCTCATGAATATCCTCATGTAGAAATGCACTATTCACATCCATTTGATGTACAACCCAACCATGAGTTGAAGATATGGCAACAATCAAGTGAATGGAGGTCATTTTTGAAATGGGGGAAAAGGTTTTAGGACAGTCAACACAAGGAACCTATGAGAAACCATTTTCCACAAGCCAAGATTTATACTTGTCTATTGATCCACCCATTGCATACTTGGTTTGATAGATCCACTTACATCAAACCATATTTCTTCCATTAGGAAGAGTTACTAAGTCCCATGGATGATTTCTTATCAAGGAACTATATTCTTCCTCCATTTTTTAATCTCACACAGGAATTCTTGATGCTTCCTTAAAGGTTTGTGGATTTGAAGCTCTAGCAATGTAACATGTGGAAGATGTTGATGTTGTGACTAAGTCATTTGATTTTATGTAGGATCCACAACAAAATTTCTTGTTATTGTTGGAGATTTGCCAGTAGGCCAGTACTGACTGTATGTTTGTCATTGGGGACAACATATGGAAAGTAGCATGTGTAGAAGTCTTATGCAGTAAGATTTTAGTATATGTTGCATGGACATGATATCAGCATGATATCATGGATGCAGAGGTTAACTATTAGTACAGATAGTTATATTGCAGCTGGTGTCAGCAGTGTTCTTGACAGAGTAACAAACAATGTTTTGTGTATGGTTGCCCGTACAATTATCATGGAGCCTTGCGAACTTGGATATATGTTAAAGACATGTTAGTGATGTTTTAGTTATGGATACATAGTCTATTGATGAGTAGAAGTGAAGTGTTGAGCCATCAGAAGAAGGTCTATGTGACCAAGTAAAGTACTTATGCTATTCATTAGAGCTAATCTAGACAACAGGTCAAAACGCAGTTCACCAAGATCCAGATATAGTGTGTATCTATTATTCAGAAGGTTGTAGCCTTTGCCCATTTGAGCAGTGAGCTCTCAAAGAGTGTGTCCTCTCCCCTAATAGGGAAAATTGTAAAAGACTCCTAATAGGGTCCGACCCTTGACCAGGTCTACTATACTTAATATATTGTAAAGCTACTCCTAACAAGGTAAAGGATCTTCTAACAAGGATCATTATACACTAGTATAGAATATTAGTGGGTATCAAGTCCCACTGAGGTTTTTACCTATTTGCGTTTCTTGTAACCAAAATATTGGTGTTGTGTTCATGTGTTCTTTCATTGTGTTTATGCGTTATGTTTAAGTATACTTAATTGGATAAAGAATTGAATCTTGTAGATAACTGTTTCACCTCCCCTCTCAGTTATCTCTTGGGACTATTCCTAACAATTGGTATTAGAGTGAAGTGCCTCAGAGAGAAAGTTTAATAGCTTGAGGTTGATTAGATGGCATACTTCAGGAAAGAAATTCCTAAGTTCGATGGAGAGAATTATCTTGATTGCAAGAACAAGATGGTGACTCATTTGCAGTGCATTGCTTTTGAAGTTTTTAATGTAACTATCAAAGCAGCCAAGATTCCTAATTTAGAAGACCTTGAAAAAGATGATGCTACTGACACACAAAAGGAATTGTTTCATCAGAATGCTATAGCTAAAGAAGCCCTTATCAATGCCCTATCTGATGGTGAATTTTTAGAAGTAAAAAAAGTAGATACAACCCATAAAATATGGAAGCACCTAGAAGACATATTTGAAGGAGACAAACAAGAAAAGGATGCACACAGAAAGACATGGAAGAAAAGGTACAATGCATTAGAGATTCTACCTGAAGAAAATATCAGAGCTTACAATCAAAGAATAAATGAAGCAGTTGCTGGAATCAGGAACAATGGTGGAGAGATTTCAGAGGAGGACATTATGGATAAATTGATGACTACTCTCACTCCTGAATATGAAAGAAATATCAACATCCTTGATGAGACCATGTAGCTTACATAAAATTTCAAGAGAGAGACCTTGATCAGAAAAATCTCAGCTTTTGAGATTTCAAGATTGAAGACATAACCTAAGAGTGAGACAGTTTTCAAAGCAATAGTTCATGGTAAGAAATCTGCAAACACTTCTGGTAATTTTGATGATGATGATGAAGAGAAAACATTAGATGATTTTATTGCTATGATTTCCAAAAGAGAAAAGAAAGGAAAAGGAAAATATGAAGGTCAATTACCATTTAAGTGATTTTCATGTAATAAGATCGGTCATTTTGCATCTAAGTGTCCCACTAGAGCTAGAAAGTTCAAGAAGGATTAAAAGCCTAAGTATTCTAAGGAATGCTACTATGTTGGAGATGGAGTTTCAGATGAAGAATATGGTGAATAAGAAATTGGATTCATTGCTATTATAGAAAAAATGAATAATAAGATAGCTCATGAAGATAAGAAAGAGAATCAAGAGCTAGCATTGATTTCAAAAGCTGACGTAAGGACAGACTGGATTATAGATAGTGGTTGTTCACATCACATGACAGGTGATAAAGGTAGGTTTGTTCATTTGGACAAATACAATGGTGGTATGGTCAAATTTGGAGACAACACTCCTAAACCAATAGTTGGTAGAGTAGCCATCACTTTGGATGGAAAGAATAGTACTGATGATGTTCTTTATGTTGATAGTTTGAAACATAACCTTCTCAGTGTTGGACAGTTACTTGGAAAAGGCTATCAATTGGAGTTCAAAGATGAAAAATGCATCATTAACAACAAAGATGGTTGTATGATTGCATCAAGCTCAAAGAAAAGAGGTAATGTTTTTCAACTCAATTTAGAAGCAAGTTGTTTTGTTGCTAAAGTTGATGACAGTTGGTTGTGGCATAAAAGACTATGTCATATCAATTTTGATAACATAGTAAAGATAATAAATGTTAAGGCAATAAGAGATCTACCTAGCATAGCAAAGCCATTTGATACTATATGAAGGGAATGTGTGATGGGGAAGCATGTGAGAAATTCATTCAGGAGCAAGCAGAATTAAAAAGAGAACATGTTGGATCTAAGTCATACAAACCTATGTGGTCCAACTCAAACAAGATCACTCTACGGTGAAAGGTATTTCATTTTGTTTGTTGATGACTATACTATAATGATGTGGGTTGCATTCTTAAAAGACAAGTCAGAAGCATTTGAGAAATTCAAAATATTCAAAGCTAAGGTTGAGAATGAATCTGGACTAAAGATAAAATGTTTGAGATCGGATAGAGGAGGAGAATTCACCCCTGATAGATTCTATGAGCACTACGAAGAACATGACATAAAGAGATATTTAAGTGCACCTAGAACCCCTCAGTAGAATGGAATTGTAGAGAGAAAGAATAGGATCATTCTTGATACAACATGCACCATTATGATAGAAGGAAAAGTTGCACACACCTATTGGAGAGATGTGGTCAATAAAATAGTCTAGACCATCAATAGAATTCAATTGAGGCCAAGCACTGACAAAACACCTTATGAGCTATGGTTTGGTAATGTTCCCACAGTAAAATACTTTAGAATCTTTGGAAGCAAGTGCTACATCAAGAGGGATGAAGCAGTAGGCAAGTTTGATGCAAGAAGTGATGAATGTATTTTTCTTGGTTACTCTACTAAAAGTAAAGCTTATAGATGTTTCAATTTAAGATTGAAAAAGATCATTGAAAGTGCTCATGTAAATATTGATGAAAAGTTTATGATTCAAGAATGATTCAAGAAAGATATCATGATTACTCACCCATGATTGAAGAAGAACCTAGACCCTCCACTAGTGAGATAGTTATTGAGGAAATGTTTGATAGTATTGATGTGTTATTCAATCACCCTAAGACAAGTGAAGAAAATACTCCTAAGGTTGATGAGTCAGCATCACCTAAAGGTCCAAATTTTACATCAAGAAATCATTCCAAGGTAGACATCATTGGAGATTAGAGTGGAAAAGTCTTAACAAGATCACAAGCAAAAAACTCAGCTAGCAGTGAAGCGGTATGTTTAAAATCTTAGATTGAACCTTTAAGTGTTGAAGATGCTTGTAATGATTCAGATTGGCATGATTCTATGAAAGAAGAACTTGATCAGATTATTAAGAATGACACTTGGGAACTGGTCCCAAGACCTAGTGATAAGAATGTGATTGGAACAAAGTGGATATTCAGAAATAAGATGAATGAAGATGGTACAGTAGTAAGAAATAAAGCAAGACTAGTATCTAAGGGTTATGCACAAAGAGAAGGCATTGATTATTCAGACACATTTGCACCTATGAGAAGATTAGAAGCTATTAATTTGTTTCTATCCTATGCTACAATCAAAAAGTTTAAATTTTATCAGATGGATGTCAAGTCAACATTCCTAAACGGAGACTTGAAAGAAGAAGTATACATTGAGCAGTCAGAAGGATTCACCTTATCAGATAGACCTGATATGGTATGTAGATTGAAGAAGGCCCTCTATGGACTTAAGCAAGCCCCTAGAGCATGGTATGAGAGACTAGATGGATACTTAACAAAGATTGGATTCAAGAAAGAAGTAGCAGATTGTAATCTATTCATTAGAGAGACATCTAAAGGTTTACTACTTGTAGCTATATTTGTTGATGACATTATGTTTGGAGGTAATGAAAAACTCAGTGCTGAATTTTCTAAAGAAATGCAAAATGGATTTGAGATGAGTATGATTGGTCCTATTAAATACTTTTTGGGACTGAATGTGCAGCAGACAGAAAAAGGAATTTTTATTAATCAATCAAAGTATGTGAAAGAGATACTGAAGAAATTCAAGATGGATGATTGCAAGCCAGTAGGAACCCATATGATCACTAGATGCAAGCTTACAAAAGAAGATGACTCACCAGTAGTAGATATAACATTGTATAAGTCTATGATTGGTAAACTCATATATCTTACTCAGACTAGACCTAATATTTCCAATGCAGTTGGCATAGTTAGAAGATTTCTAGCAGAACCTAAACAAAGTCACCTCATGGTAGTAAAGAGAATATTCAGATACTTGCAGGACACTATATATTATGGTCTATGGTATCCTAATTTAGAAAATGTTGAGCTTCATGTGTACACTGATGCAAATTGGGCAGGATGTGTTGATAACAAAAAGAGTACATCAGGTGGAGCAGTGTTTCTTGGTGATAGACTTGTCACTTGGACAAGCAAGAAATAAAATTGTATTTCTCAATCCACAACAGAAGTAGAGTATGTTGCAATAGCCTTTCTACAATTGTTTGGATCAAGCAGATGATAAAAGATTTTGGAATTCAGATTGATTATCCTATTTTTATTCACTGTGATAAAACTAGCACTATCAATATGTCAAAGAACCCTATGATGCATGCAAAGACAAAGCACATTGAGATCACGTATCACTTCCTAAGAGAGAAAGTGGCAGAGAAAGAAGTCAAGTTGGACTATGTGAGTACTAAAGATTAGTTGGTAGATATATTCACAAAGCCCTTTCCTAAGGATACTTTTGAGTATCTTAGGGAGAAGTTGGGAGTTATTCTCTTCCCTGATTCTGCTTAGAAGAAAGAAGGAAATGCATTAGTCCTGATCAGGGACTAGTGGAAGGTTGACTAATCTACCTCAGGAGTAGTACTGGTGCTTAAAATGAATGGTGCCCTTTGCCATTGATGTCAAAGGGGGAGTATATATAGAGTCATGAAAAATAGAAGTAAAAAGAGGATTAATATACTTAGGGGGAGCAACATTCAGTTATGACAACATGTTCAGTTGAGGAAATAGAGAATATTAGAAAATATTGCAGAAGATGGAGGATTCATCTTTGGGGGAGTTTTGAAGAGGAAATGGAGAATGTTATAAAATAAATGTTCTTTTGGGTTGGTGGTGGTTTTTCATTCAACATGTTGCCATCAATGCCAAAGGGGGAGATTGTTGGAGATTTTCCAGAAGGCCAGTACTGACTGTATGTTTGTCATTGGTGACAACATATGGAAAGTAGCATGCGTGGAAGTCTTATGCAGTAGATTTTAGTATATGTTGCATGGACATGATATCAACATAGTATCATGGGCGCAGAGGTTAACTGTTAGTACAAATAGTTATATTGCAGCTGGTGTCAGTAGTGTTCTTGACAAAGTAATAGACAGTGTTCTGTGTATGGTTGTTTGTACAGTCATGATGGAGCCTTGCACACTTGGATATATGTTAAAGACATGTTAGTGATGTTTTAGTTATGGATGCATAGTTTGTTGATGAGTAGAAGTGAAGTTATATAGTCACTATTCGCTAGCAAGAGTTTCCTATGTTTGTTCAGGAGAGCTGACAGATATTTTATTGGTTCTTGAGTTGCACCTATCTTTATGGTATGCACCCTTGGATTTAAGCTTGGAAGAGAGTTATTGATGTTTGGTTAAGAGTGCATTAGTTAATTCAGCTTACAGAGAAAGATCCAATTATTTTGGTAGAGCCGACAATGTGTAGCATGCATCTACAATTATCTTTTTGGACAGGTCCCAGATTGTGTTGCGTGCATAGTAGAGTCGATAGAATGTTTATTGGATTTTGTTATGATTTCTCTAATATGATTTCAAGGTGGTTCTAATAGGATGACTTGATTATATCATTTGAAGGAAAGATATTTATAGGCAGTCATTTGTGATTGCTGAAGTGTGGTTCATTGTTGATGAAGCAGAGCAGAGCAGAGTGTGCAAAGTGTTGAGCCATCAGAAGAAGGTCTATGTGACCAAGTAAAGTACTTATGCTATTCATTGGAACTAATCCATACAGCATGTTAAAATTTAGTTCACCAAGATCTAGATATAGTGTGTATCTATTATTCAGAAGGTTGTAGCCTTCGCCCATTTGAGTAGTGAGCTCTCAGACAGTGCGTCCTCTCCCCTAACAAGGACAATTGTAAAAGACTCCTAACAGGGTCTGACCCTTGACCAAGTCTGTTGTACTTAATATATTGTAAAGCTACTCCTAACAGGGTAAAGGATCTTCTAACAAGGATCATTATACACTAGTACAAAATATTAGTGGGTATCAAGTCCCACCGGGGTTTTTACCTATTTGGGTTTCCCCATAACCAAAATATTGGTGTTGTGTTCATGTGTTCTTTCATTGTGTTTATGCTTTATGTTTAAGTATACTTAATTGGATAAAGAATTGAATCTTGTAGATAACTGATTCACCCCCCCCCCTCCCCCCCCCTCTCAGTTATCTCTTGGGACTATTCCTAACAGTTATTTCAAGTGCCTTTCGATCCCAATGAGGTCATGAAGTAGTTGAGGATAAAGGATGGGTATCCTCAATACATAAACTTTACAGAGGTGTGAAATGTAACTCCCTTCCATGTGTTTCCTTCTATGTTTGTGTGGTTAGGATATTTTTAGGACATTGATTTGTTTATGATGTACAATTTATCATACTTTGATGGTATAGGACTTGATTATGATATTGTTAGATGATTTATACTTTGGGTGGATACATGGACATTGATATGATTATTACTATGTTTCTCTTTTTTATTCTGATTATTTGATGATCATACCTTATGCTTATGTTTTGGGTGTATACTTATGATTATGTTCTAACCCATGATTGTGTTAATATTATTTAGGAAGATTAGGATGTGTATATGCTTAATGTACTTGTTATATTGATCTTCTCCATGATGTTTTTGTATGATGAGGGAAAAAGTTGTGTTACTCACTTGTGAGGCCCACATGATGTTTCATTTCCCCTTCATTGCCTATTATTATTTGATAACATATACATATATACGTATATATATGATTCATCTTTGTGATGCATGTTTGTAGGTACCAAGCATCAACTCTAGTTGGTTTTATAAGTCTAAGCATGCCTTTACATTCCTCGATGGTGGGTGAGAGGAGATAAAATCAAGGCCTAGTTTTACTTAGCTCTTTCCATCATTCTAATTAAAGAATGAATATGATCTTGAGATACTAGTCAGACTATGTGGGTGGAAGATCTTGACCCACCTAATACCTAGTTGTCTATGGTTTGATGTGAGAGTGTGATCATTGTGATTTTGTGGCATTTGATGATGCATCATGATTTGGAGTAATTAGTTTGTGTGTTATCATGTCTTAGGTTGTATGTGTGATTAATTTTGTTATATATAATCATTTAGGCATTGGTGATATTTTAATTAATATTGTACTTTATTACTATTGTCATATATATATATATATATATATATATATATATATATATATATATATATATATATATATATATATATATATATATATCCTCTCTTTTATATAGGTTCTAAATGATTATTAATTAGTAAAAAATATAATTGGTAAAAGACCATGTCTTGGGAGCATGAGGTAATATTAAGTAATTCCTAGTTACTTGTGGGTGCATATTTGTGTGGATACATATTATATAATTAATACTTATATTTTGAAATAATATTATATAGTTTTATTTATAATAAATAAATAGATATATATATATTATATATTTGATTAATATAAACTTTGATTTCAATGAGGATTTGGAGTGGGAATTAGTTGCATTCCCATACAACTCCCTTGGGAGACTTTTTAATGTTGGTTTTTTATTATTTTGGCATGGTTGGCTTGAGATTTTGCATGGAGAAATTTATGAGTTTTGGAGAGGAAATTTGTGATTGATTGTGCTTGAAATTTTATTGATTTTGAGGGGAGATTTTTTGAAAGTTTCATTCTTGGTTTGAGGGAGATATTTTGTTGTGAATTTCATTGCATTGGCTTTGGATATTGCTAATAGTGGTGGAAGATTGTTGTTTGCTTCATTTTTCAAGTTTGAATTTGTCTCATGTTTCATTGTTCTTCTCTTTCGATTGGATCTCCGCAAGACCTAAGGTAGGGGTTGAGACCCCCAATTTTTTATTTATTCTATGATGCTTGATAGGATTTTGGTGTTGTTATGATGTATGAAATTAGTTCTTTTCATTTCGTGGTAATCTAATAATGATTTAGTAAATTTGATGCAAAATGTATGTTGAGTTTTCCTAGTTTTTATGCAACTTGTTTGGGGAAATTATTTATTGCATTCATCTATTTAAGTTTAGGGTTTCAATTAATTGAGGACCTAAAAAGGAAAAACTGATATCTCAACTGGGCATCTCTTTGACTTACTTTCTCAGGCTCAATTAGTTCCCAATTACATAGTTCTTTCCTAGACTATCATGTGCATCATTATGTCTAATTTTATGAGGCAAATGTGTTGTAGGATCTGCACTTGTATTGTAGAATCCTCTACTTGCATTGCATAAATTTTCAATTGTTTAGAAACATTATGTTAGTTGCATAACTTCCCTAACAATCACATTGAAGGCTTGTTTGGTTAGATTTTGCCAAAATTAAGGTTTCTAGTGCACATCAAATGTATTAGGCAGTATTTATACTTTGTTTACCAGTCTTAATTGATATGTGGGGGTAGTTTTATGTATAATTCATGTTCAATTTAAATGTATTTGAATTCCATTATGTTGATATCGTTCTATTTTGAATCTTGATTGGGGTTTAGGGCTTGTCCTTGGGATGAAGCAATGTATATGTTCTCTAAAATCGATTGAATTGATTCTAAATGTTGTATGAGAATCAAGATTACTTTTTCCATTTATATATGATTCTTTTATGCATCTGATATATGGATTTGAACATAAGGGTTAGGGAACCTAGGTGCATAATAAGTTGAGTAGCTCTAAATTGGGGTCGAGGCCCTAAAATGGCTAGTCTAGGGTAATCCATTGACGAGTTTTATAATCAAGTGATAATATAAAAGAATAAAGTGGGCTAAAACATTGGTCAAGATAATATTGGTGTCTCACCCATGCCTTGAGTGCTAGTATGAGCTAAGGATGGGAGTGGTAGAAGATGCTTTTTGAGAATGGAATGATCGAACATTCCTTTTCCTCAAGAAAGGTTGTTTAGTTCCACATGAAACTTACTTTGGGGCTAGATTCAAGAGTGATAAAACCAATATAATCTAGGAGGGATGTTGTGTGATGGGACTCATCCTATGTGTATCCTAGACTCCCTTTCCAATTGTATTTGTGTTTATGCCTCTAGTAGCCTTTTCCTTGTTTAATGTGTTCTTGCATTTCCTTGATGTGTTTGGAGATTTAGTCACTTCCTTGTTTCTAGTTTGGTTTTTTTATTTTGTGTGGGGCCTTGTGCCTACCTCCTTAGTATAGTGTTAGTGGGCCTTGGGGTTCCATGTGATTAAGTGGTAGTGATATTTATTCATCGAGGTCTTGTGAATGTTTGTGATTGTTTGGATGGATACTTTGTTCTAGTTCCTTCATTATTGTTGCATTAGTGATCATCATTTGGTATATATTATCATTTCAGATAATATTATATATTTGTATATGTTGTTGTAATTTGTATACTCCTTAAAGGAGAATGATGATGTTGTAGACATGATGATATATGTGTAGTAATGTTCAATATATTTGTGGATTGGGAAGGATGTTATTATAAAAGTATTTGTTGAAGAATCTAATTATATTAAGTGATTAATTAAATGTTAAGTTATAATTACATAGATTGTTAATTGAAATTGGTTCTTATGAAATTTTGACGATATGTATGTAATGGTAAACAATGTAATTATAGGTTAGTGTTGGATTAGGAGAGAAAGGGTACTGAGAGGGGAGGGGTGAATCAATGCCAACAAAAAATTTCACTTATAAACCTTTCAAATCTAAAACTGTAAAAAGTAGTAACCTTGCAAAATAACTTGTATCAAATGCATGTATCATTCATCTAATCAACTTGTAAAAGTAAATAACATGAAATCAACAATATAACAGTCCCATAACACAAAGTATTTTGGTAACACAGAAACCCTTGTTAGAAGGTAAAAACTATGGTGGGGATGACACCCACAAATTCTTCACTACTGCAAAAGGTTTGCCTATTAGGGATACAAGTTTTGATCACTTTTGGTGATCTTACCCTATTAGGAGTAACATATTAGATCAGCTATATCTACCTAGTGATAGTATTTTAGCAACACTACTTGAGTGTGCACTCGGTTAAGAGATTTACAAAAAGACTATCAAGTCTACTCTGTTAGGCGATTTTACCAAAACTCTATAACAGTGATTAGAAAGCAATAGGTAACTATATGCTAATGGAAACTCAACTTGTTTGATATAGATCAATAAAGTACTGAGTATATATCACCTTATTTAGTGTGAATCTCTACTCTGAACTGCTCAGTTAGCCTGCTCTGATTCTGCTCAATCTGATTTCCTCTGAATACTGTTCTGCTCTGTCTAACAACTAATAAAATTGAAGGTTGGATAGTGCTTTAAGTGCTTCTTCGCTCATATATCATTTCACAATAAAAATGATGTAAAATACAAATATATAGCATAGTATTTTATGTCGCTTATACAAAATTAGGTTTCAACAACTTAGAGAAAAACCCTAAGATCTATGGTGTACAAAAATAACTTAGATCAAACAATTACATAAGATCTTCATTTTATTCGATGAATATTTCAACACTAAATTATCCTCAATCTTGGTCAAACATTTTTTGATTCTGTTGTAACTGTTTGCATAGATAGATGTGCCATTTTCTGTGATCCTCGGTAAACATTGTAAATACTGCTCAGTAATTACACTGATGCTCGATGTTTACTATCTCTCGGTATTGGTGTCTGATGCTCGATAAAATAGTTTGGTGCTCGGTATGAAGACTTAACCGACTATCTTGTATTTCTTATAGTTACCAACTAGGTTCATATAAGTAACTGACCGATGTCTTTGACTTCCTTTGATACTAATGACAACCATTAATGCTCAATAGAGATAACAGTTAGAATAAATGATAATTTAAGTTGTAATTATTGCATGAATATGTAATGAGAAATTATTAAATGTTGATTAGAGTTAGTGAGCTAGCTATGTGATTATGTTTTCGATTGAGGTTAAAATAGTTTTTGAAGGGAACTGTAACCCTTTACATTAGGATAAAAGAGAGGAAGAATAAGCACAAAGGAAAAAGAGACTACTGGGGGAAAAGGAGGAAAGCATTAGAAACCCCCCCAACACAACCAACCAGCAAAAAATAGACAAAAAAGGCACGAAGACCAAAAACAACACAGCGAAGACATTTTTTTCATAAACTTTGCTGTGTCTTCCTTCAGCAAAATGAATTGTTGGATGGAGTCCTGGAGAGCCATGATTTCCTTTGAGTTGTCATCTTTCTTCTTTTTTGTGCTTGCTCTAGTATGAGAGCTAGGGCCAGCAAGGCTAGTGCCTTTATCAGCTTCTTATTCAACAAAACTGGGACTAGTGTTCCCTTCCAGCATAGATTGAAGAGCCTACAAGTTGTCAGTAGTCACCTTCATGCCCTCAAAGTTCTGCTTCATAATTCTATTGAGGGTATCTTCAATTCTCTAGACTCAGTTGGAGGTAGTTGGCATGTGTAAATTGACAACAACATTAATTTTTAGTTCAAGATTCTCCATCATCCCTTTGTCTTCTTCTTTAGCCAAGGTCTCAGCATTGCTTTTACCAGTGCTCATAGGCTTGGCAAGCAGCATGGCAATTTTTTTCACTCTATCCTCCAGCTCTGAGTACTTGATATTGATGTCTTTGATTTCTTCATACATCCAGGAGTTCATATGTATATCCATCTCATCATGCTCTTTAACAACCTACATGAACTCATTATTCAATTTTCCCTTCTCAATCATTTCCTCTTGACTTCTCCTAGGTTCCTCCTTGTCTTTAAGCTTCTTGTTAATACCCTCTTCTTTTTTGTCTTCAACCTTCTCAGAGATAACCCTTGAATTTGCGCCCTCCTTAGAAGGCAAGTCATCATAATCCACTAGAACAGGGTATATGGGGATTTTCTAAGGGTTTTTACATGCCTCAAGGTGAGCTGTGGCATTGGTAATTGGAGGCTCAGTCACAACCACCACCGAGGAACTAACACCTTCTTCAATTTTCTCTTTATTAATAGTCTCCTCAGGAATGTAATTATCATCCGAACCTTCAGTCACCATATCTCCAGATTTGGCCCTGTTGGCTTTGTCACTCTCCATTTTCAAAGAGGGCTCACTGACATTATCTTGAGAATCTTGATTCTCCTCATCATGGTATTCACTGAGGTTTTTATCATCTTCCTATACCTCTGTGTCATCCTATGTTTCCATACCAGCCCCCTTAGAGAGGAATTTAGCCGCTTCATCCATGTTAAGGTTTTTAGCTTCCTCCTGCACCTTTGTGTCTTCTTTAGTGTCCATGTCAATCTCCTCCATGAGGAATTTGGCCGCTTCAGCCATATCTTCAGTAGGGTTTCCTTTCTTTTTCTTTTTAGAAGTGTTACTGTTGATTGTAAGGGATCTTTTACTCTTATTCTCCTTATTCTTCCTAGAGTTCAGGGTGCCTTCCTGAACCTTGACCTTGGCGTATTCATAAATGAGAAGAATAAGCCCATCATGAAGAATAGGCATATCAAAAAAATTTATGTTCTCCATAATATTAGTACCAAGAGATTGAAGCAGAAGGTAGGGAAAATAAATTTTCCTCTTGTAATGAAAATGATTCACAAGCATAAAATGAAAATTATAAACTCTTATATAGCAGCCCTCAAGCATAAAGTACTGCATAAGGGCTTTGACAATTTTTCCCCAGAGAAGCTTTGTATGCTTGTGAAGAACATAATCACCAAATTGTTTCACGAGTAGGGATTTTTCACCTAGAGACTTAGGGTACATTCTAGCCACATTGTGGGCCATAACCCTACCTCTATAATACTTCAAACTAGACATTTATAATCTTGCAATCTCATAAATAAGCTTCTCAGTAACAGAAAAGGTCTTACCACAAAGGGTAACTTTGTCATTATCCCAACTATCATAAAACTCTTTGGAGATGTCCTTGTCATAGCCATGTAATCTCTCCATATAAGAAGTGACCTGACGCTCCTTGAGCTTGTGCTAGAATTTATCCTCTTTCTTCCACTTACAAATAGTCATCTCTTCACATTTCAGTTTACCACCCATTTTAACAGAAGTCCAAACACCAGTCTTAGGCACAGAAAAATTTACTTTGTCAAATTCACAAAAATAAATGCAAAGCAAGAGAGCAGTGATGAAGGCCACCACTTTAATGGGATTAAAGAAGGAATTCAAAATGCAATTCCCACACTTGCCTTTATTACTACCCTGTCCTTGAAGCATGCGAGGCACTTTCTTGAGGCATTTTCACAAATTATCCTTTCTTATCATCATAACTTCTAATTAACCCAGGATTCTGGTGGATTTGGTCATACCTTATGAGACTAAGGACTTCATTATTTATGCCTTGATTGCCTTGCCAATAACTGACATCATCACTACGATCTCCCACATTTGCCAAGTTGTCATCCATAGCATTTGATTCTCTGAATGCATGGGTTACATGAGTGACCTCAAAGTCATTTAAATGCCTTTTAATTTGGGTTATGATGTGACTTGTATTCCATGATGGTTTGTGATTACCATTTATATAGTTGATGGTATTCATAGAATCTTCTTACAGCCATAGTTTAGTGCAATTCTGATCTTTCACAAGCTTGCAAGCGTAAAGGATGGTCATAGCCTCATCCACATGGCTAGATTGAGAGCCAATAGGTATAGCAATTTCAGCTACACAATAACCTTGGGGATTTCTAATAATGCTCCCGCATCCAACAATTCTCAGGTTACCCTTCGTTGAGCCATCAAAATTAGCTTTGTGCCATCCAAGAGGGGGTGAATGCCAAACAACACCAACATGATTACTGACAATTATCTTCATTATAGAAGAGAAATTCCAGTGATTTAGGAAGTCCTTGTTTTAATGCCTTCCATTATGTTAGGCCTTTGTTCACAAGCCAGTTGAATGTTTTCAGCCATACTTCTAATAGTTTTAGAACTAACCAGCAAAGGCGTAGAAAGGTTGTTTCTAAAAACCTAGTTGTTTATTTCTTTCCATATCCTCCAAATAACATGGGGCATAGTGTAATTCTAGATCAATTTTCCAAATTTTTGAGAAAAAGGAGACCACCATTGGGATATGAAATCCTTAATGGATTTTGGGAGCACCCATCTGATATTCCAGTGTTGCATCACAACCGACCAAACCTCCCTAGTGAATTGGCAGTGTAATAGCAGGTGGGATGAAGATTTTACATCTTGCATGTAGAGGGAACATCTATTAGGTAGCATCCAACCTTTCTTAGCCAAGTTCTTAGTAGTAAGCACTTTATCTTGAGAAAACAACTAGTAAAAGATGTTGATTTTGGGGATAAGGAAAGGAGTCCAAACCTTAGCCCAAAAGGGCTCAAAATCATAAGTGGAAGATAAAGAGTACATTGATGCCACCATGAAGTTGCCACTGGGATTGGGGGACCAGAAGAGCTGGTCATTGAAATTCTCATTGATAACCTAGGGGGTCAAGTCAAGATCAACTACTTTCAGTAGGGGGTCGATGTCACTGAGACTAATCCACTAATAGTTTCTCCAATAATCCAAGACTTTTTTCCCAATTCTTCTGGTAAAAATGTCAGCAAGATGGGCCAATTCAATAGACTGGATGATAGGTTTATCTTTAAACCAAGGATCTTCCCAAAAATTGATCTTCATGTCATTACCAACTCTCCACCTGGCACCTTTGGCAAAAAGAGTTTTATCTTTTAGTATATTGTTCCATATGTAAGATCCATAAACATTGAGAGGGGAGGAAAGGAAAGCTTCAATGCTAGGGGTGGAAAAAAGATATTTAGATTTGAGAATTTTATTCCATTCTTTTTCCTCATCGAAAGTTCTCCAAATTTTCTTAGCCAGCAAAGCCTGATTAATATCCTTAATTTTATTGATGCCAAGACCACCGTATTTAATAGGTTGGCACACATTCTCCCATGCCACAAGATGGGTCCTATTTTTCTTCTTTGTGCCAGACCACAAAAATATTTTCTACAATCTCTCAGTGGTGTCAAAAATATTAGAAGGGATTGTCAAGAGGCCCAAAGCATAAATTGGAAGATTCTAGAGGGAGGCTTTAAGCAGGATAATCTTCCCAGCTTGGCTGAGGGGGGTCCCTTTCCAACTTGCAAGCTTATGGTTGAATTTATCAATAATATCATTCTAGAAATAATCTAGGTGTTTCAGACCCAAGGTAAGACCTAGGTAGCTAGAAGGGAAAGAGGAAATCTTACAACCAAGAATGGTCATCATTTTTTATTGTCTAGGTAGGGGGGTATTGATAAAGAATAAAGAGATTTTCTCCTAGTTGATAAGTTGACCTATGGTTGAAGAGTATGAGTTCAAAGCCTTCTTGATAGTTTTAGCTTCTTTAATCAAGGATGATTCCATTAGGTTAGTGTCATCAACAAATTATTCATGAGAGCAAGGCTAGCAAGAAGAAGAGGGGATTAGACCCTAAATTAAACTAGCATGGATCCATTTGGAGAACAATCTCCCAAGGCTCTCAACCATTATGGTGAAGAGGATGAGGGAGATAGGATCCCCTTTTTGGAGACCTCTAGAAGGGAAGAAGAGGTTGGAAGATGAGTCATTAACCAACACCAAAACAAAAGGAGTGGAGATAAGTTGTTGGATTAGGTTAATAGCTTTCCTAGAAAAATCAAAGGCCAAAAGAACTTTGTAGAGGAAGGTTGATTCCACTCTATCATAGGCTTTAGAAAGGTCGACCTTCATGAGGAAACCTTGTTTCTGTGACACCTCTAGTGAATGGATATTTTCATGAGCAGTAATGATAGAGTGTAAGATCTTCCACCCAGACACAAAGTTGTTTTGCTAGGGGGAAATAATCACTAGGAGAAATGCTAGTATTCTCACTGTAAGGACTTTAGATATGATCTTATAGAAAGTGTTGCACAAGATGATAGGTTTGAAGCTATCCATAGATTTTGTACCTAGTTTCTTGGGGATAAGAACAAAAAGGGTATAATTAGTGTAATGTCCCCGCCAGGGAACCCATAAGGATCAGGTCTAATGACCTAAAATTGTAACTAACAATTTTTTTCTTTTTCTTTTCTAACATCACATCATTAATACATTTAAATTTACATTCCTTAAGGTTCCCTTAATGAATTCATTTACTAACATATTTACATTGCTTATCCAATTGAATTTCATTTCTTTTTTTTAATTTTCACATTTCAGAACATAAGAGATAGGTTAAGAAAATAAAATTTCATTTACAATTATATTCCTTACTTCATAAACCAATCACATTTCTCTTTTCTACACATTGATATAGCTGTTCTTACAGATTAAATTTTAACCTTAGCATAATAAATATTTCCTTTTATTTCAACATAGGAGAGAAAGAGAGAATAATTCAACATTTACACTTTACATTTCAACTTTGATCTTTCAAATGATATCCCTTAAAATAAACCCTAGAACTATCCCTCCTAATTACATTTATTTTCTTTTTAATTACATTTTTATGATAATGAATCTCATTACAATAGTAAGTACAAAAATGGCCTGAAGGCATTACAACATATCTTTACATCTTTCTTTTCAGTAACAATCATACAAATAGAAAGGTCTTCATTAATGCGTAGAATTGAACACATCCAAGTCACAAACCACAAACATGACCTCAAAAGATTTTTGCCACCAACCATGTGAAATTGGTGAATTTCCACCCATTGTTCTAGGAGATAGAATCAAGATAATCACAAGGACCTAAGCATTATAAGGTTTCACAAACCCTCACTTGAAAATAAATGCAAAACATTACAAGATATCACACTACTAATCAAAAGGGTTAGGTTTCAAGCATACCCTCTAGGTGAGTGTCATAACATATCTGGTAATTTGGGATCCTCCCTGGCAACCATGTAACCCTAGTACCCCCTTTCTAAATAGTGATCCTCCCTGGTAGTTACTTATGGTCCCAGTACTCCAACAAGACTATGTGGCTGAACAGTCTCACAATAGGTAGAGATAATCATGACATTGTCTCTCTCTCAAGGGTAATATATCTATGCTATGGATTACCTATCCCCATCATGAAATGCATTTAGATTGTCAACCTAGGGACGTAGACTTGAAATGGTACATCATAGTTTGTGCACTAAGTTCCTTTAGGAGTCAAAACACTTATGCTACAGGAAGATAAAATGCATGAAAGGAATCTATACTATTGCTGCAGGAAAGTAAACACACTTGACTATTGAATGGAATTACTACAGAAAACTTATGAAATGAATCTAAGCCTGCCTAACAACTCAAAACATTCACTATAACCATTTCTACAAATGATATAGGAACAAACATAGTGGCAATGCTGCAGGAGTAAAATAGTAGCTCTATTTGAAAATAGGAAAAGTACAGAAAGAAAATCTATTCTACCTTAATCTAATCCACCTCCCAAGTGGGCCCCCTTGGTTGGCTTCTGCTAACTACTCAACACAAGATATAATCCAAAATCACTCTTCCATTAAATTCTTCTTGACTGGTTACATAACAATTGAATAACTCATGAAGAACAAAAATAGAGCAACTTTCACTATATTGAATACATAATTCTATCTTTCTTCATTACCTACTAAATTAGTCAAAATCCCTTTATATCAAGGATTGACGCTTATTGAAAACATAACAAAAAAGTTTCATTAAATATTGCCACATAAGGAGGAGATAAAACAACCACAACATGATACAATTACTGTTGTCAACAGAATAACAATTCTGAGGAAATTTAGCAAGACTAATTCCCTATTCTCTAGAATAGTAGCTCCTTCAAAGCTTGACATATCCATCAGAATCGTGCTAGTTTCTCCCACCATGGTTGGTCTTCTAATGCTCCTTCTTTAATGCAGATGCACCACTCTTCATACCACTCCATGTTTACCTGAAAGGTTAGTAACATTTGGTACACATATGCAAGTCAACATTTTCAACTCCTTAAATGTTAGAACATAGCTTGAAATAATTATATGAAGTACTGCATTATATTTATAATAGTCAACAAAACATATCATTCAAGCTACCCATAGATTTGTGGCTTTAGCTGTACTTGGCATAGGTTCACATAAGTATAAGCAATAAAATGGCTTGGAAATGTTTTTCAAAGTATCAACAAAATATAAAGATGATAAAAAAATTGAGTCAATAATTAGACTCATCATCTGCCCCTACTATCAGAATGCTTGTCCTCAAGCATTATATTTCCTTACTATGGTCCTGAAATCACCAACGGTCATCTTTCCTTTCTTTCCACTTCTGAAAGTGTAAAAGAACCCCCTTGTATGTTCCAAGTAATCTTCCTGATGCTCCTCAACCAATTGAGCTAGTATAGTGGCACTGATGTCATATAGGGGCCAAAATAGTGTAGGTGGATGGAAAGATAAAGGCATCAATAATTCTCTTCTAGGCTGCCTTCCCAAATTCATGTAATTAGCCACCCTGTGGACAACTACTTCATAATTAATTGGGCTATGTGGTTCTACTTTTCTAAAGGCTTCAGGCAACCTGTTCCACCTACTTCTGACTCCTGAAAGAGCTCTTTGGGTTGTAAAATTGGGCAATGCCAGATAATCTCTATAAACTTTATCCCTTAATGCAAATACTTTTTCCTTGATTTTTGGTTTTGGTCTCCCATAAGTCAAGTTGAGCCAATCCCTCAAAAGAACATCAGGCTTATGTGATTTAGCCCTTAATGACAAAGGTTCAGATTTCTCCAAATCCTTGTAGGTGTTCAACTATCTATCATAGTTTTTCTCATTATGCATCCATGACATCAAGGCCCTTAAGTGAATGTCCCCTATATAGAGTAGAGGATTCCACTCTGTTTCATGTGGGATAATAAAATTGGGCCAATAAATCTCACATAATAAATTTTGTTGCCATGATGGTAGAGTCTAATACAAACCATAGAATTCTTGGGCTATTTTCAGTTCACAATCAATGTCCTTCATTGTCATCATAAGTTGGAACAAAAGAAATTGCTCCTTTAAGAAAATAGCATATACCTTAGGTGTGGCCTACAAGCTATCACCTGGTCAACTAGTTTTAATGCCTTGTTCATTTTCTCTTTTTGTGTCCTTAGCTACTCTTTGAGAGATTCAATCTCCTCATCCTTCTCAAACATCTCCCCTTGCATTTGATTTCTTTCCTACTTCCACCATGTTTTCTGAAAGATAAAATGGTTGTATAGATGAAAGAGGACAGACTAAATTGTTGATGAAGGGAACTCTTGCGGTTGAACCTTCTTTTTCTTCTCCTTAACAGTCTGCTGGAAGAAGTCAATGAACCATGTTGACTAATAAGGTATAGTGGATACATTAGAGTATACAGGATACTGAGGAGGAGTAGATTGAACATTCATAGGAATGCTCTCTTACATTACTTTAGGGTTCAGTTCAGGAATTCCTTGATCATTTTGTGGCATGCTACTGCTAGGTTCTTTCTCATTAGGAGGCTCCTCCATATGATAGGATTCTGCTTGCATAGGAGAGTCATTAGGAATAAATTCAACAGAGGGCTCTTTATTAGGTTTTGGTGCTGGGACTTTTGGGTGTTGAGGAGAAGGTGGAGACACCTTTCCTCTCATGTGAGGGATTCTATGCATAGTTGCCTCTTCAACCACTAAAATTTTAGGTTGACGAGACCTTTTAGGTTTATGTGCTGTAGGAGTAGTTACTACAGGACTTGACCATTTTCTTTTATTAACTTTAATTGCAGGGTTTGAAATTTCTCCTTCTAAGTTAGGGATATCTTTTCTAACTTTCTACTTTCCTTTTCTTGAGGAAGAAGTGGGTACATTACTCTCTGGAGTAGGTTCAAGAGGTTTGTTTTCTGGCAGTAATTTTGGTTCTTTCTCTTTCACAACTGCTTCCTCAGTAGGGTTGGAAGATTCTACTGCATCTTCTAAAGGTTGGGCCACATGATTTACTTGGGGTTGCAAAGTTTTGGTTTGAAAAAATTCAGCCTATGACATGGGGGAAACATCTCTAAGAGATTTCTCAACCAAAAGCTTGATCATGGCATGGTGACTAATAGATTTTTCATTGCCTTTTTGAGTTTTCTCGGCACTGATACTTAGCATATTGAAAAGAAAATTGGGAATATTAACCTGAAGATTATGCCGGATACAGCTAAGCAACTTAAAGTGATGAGAATGCAGATTTGAAAACCTTCCCACACAAGTTAAATACCTGATGATGTGTGTAGCCAGTTCTGGAAATGGATGTGGAAGGGACAATCTGCTATACCCCTACTTAGTAATTTCAAGCGGAGGATCACCTAGCCTGGAAAACTGAGCCCGAGATGACCTGGCATCATGCTCATTTGGATAATGTTCTCCCACAACTGGTAACCCTGTAACTTTCACAATTCTCTCTTCACTAGCAACTACTGCCAATCCCCATATGGTTTCTTGTCCTTCTTCAAATGTACTCATGAATTTTGCAGCAACCTCCTCATTAAACTCTATCAGCTAAAGAAAATAGCCAAGCCAACCACATGCATTGAACCTACAGACTGCCTCAACATCCACCAACAAAATACAATGAATGATAGGCTCATGTCTCTGTAATTGTCCGCCCATCTTAATAATGCCCACTCTCTAATTTTCAGCTCTTCAACCCACTGCTAAGCTTTCGACTTCTCTACAAATTCCCTCTTTTGAAATGCAATTGCGATTCTTGAAAATACCAATATTTTTGCTTGCATTACCTTTGTTTTACTTGACATGAACTATAATAATGACACTGATTTCAGAGGTCATCAATACATTAAGTGTGAGTTACCTCACAAATTAATTATGATCCTTTTGAAGTCATGTCAAGTTCAGAAAATTAGAATTTGAAAGTACAGGAAATGTGTGAAGGATTTAAAAATTAATGGAACACACCCTAAGTACAACACTGATGTGACAGGGGTATGACAAGGGTAGTTTAGGAATGACACTTGGAAGTTAGTACACTTCCCCTACCTCCTACTAAAGTTGAACAAGTGTCTGCACTTGTTAAATTTAGCACGAGGTTGAGAAACTGGCTTAAGGCTTATATTATACATTTAATGCAGTACTAAATATAATTAATTAAACCTCTGCGCTAAAAGTAAGTAAGAAGTTAGAAATTTGTACCTGGCCATTAGTTACCATACACGAATGTGAGCTAAGGAGAGTGTTGATTCCGGCGGCCGCATTAGATTGCTAACGTGGCATTTTATTGAAAGCATTTGAAAAGAGAAATTGTGGGTGACATGGAATTTGGGTGGGTGGTAGATATAGAAATGAGATGAGTTGATGAGAAGAAAAGAGAAAAGTAAATGAAGAAGTATACTTCATTAAATGAAGTTTTATTATGATTTCTATCGAACATAGGTCATGGTGATGCTGCAGGAGGAAGGCTTTCACCTTCTATTGTAGGAACTATTCCCTGAGGGGCTATTGAACTGTGCATGTTGAACTATTGCAAGAATTCTTCTTTGGTTTGAGGCTTGTGATACAAGGGCAAGTGATGTCCATTGACTAGCAGCTTAAATTGTACTAGATCAAGCATGGTGACCTGAACTGCTCCATTATCAAGGACATGTTGAATTTCATAGGGTCTGAGCCATCTAGTTTGTAGCTTTCCTGGGTTCTCCTTGTATCTAGAATCAGATAATAAAGCCCAATCTCCTACTTGAAATTGCTTATTCTTGATATGAGAATCATGCCATCTTTTCCTTTGGTTTTGGATTAGTTATGTTCTCTCTAATGCTGAATTTCACATTTCATCCAAGGAGTTAAGATGGAGGAGACGTTTTTCTTGTGCTGCAGGAAGATTGATGTTTAGCTCAAGTGTTGTGGGTAATGTTTTGTGTTCAAACTCTATTGGAAACATTTCTACTTTTCTATAAAACAATTCAAATGGTGTGAACCCTCTTGTTGTCTTCCATTTTGTACAGTAAGCCTAGACTACCTCTGTCAATCAACTGCTCCAATCCTTGCGATGTAATTGTACTATCTTTGTTAGTATGGCTTCTATTTCTCTATTGGTCACCTTTGCCTATCTATTGGCTTGCGGATGATAAGGACTAGACTTTCAATGCCTTATGCTATACTCCTTCATCAACTCTATAATCAGGTTTGATGTGAACTGTGTACCCTGGTCCATGACTAGCTCTCTGGGGACTCCATACCTTGTAAAGATTTCTTTATACAAGAATTTTTCTACTTTTTCATCCCTTGCATTCTGCATAGCTTTCACTTCAACCCATTTTGTCAGGTAATCTGTACAAACCAGGATGTAGGATTTTCTATTTGATGGCAGATCAATTGGGCCAATGAAGTCCATACCCCACTTGTCAAAAGGTGTTATTACTACTTGTGGATTGAGTGGCATCTCATTTTATTTCATTGGATGACCCATCCTCTGACATTTATCACATTTTTTTGTATAATTGGCTGCATCTTTGTGTAATTGAGGCCAATAATATCCTGTTGCAAAGATTTTTAGGGTTGTTCGCTTTGCTACAAAATGAACTCCACAGGGCTCATCATGACAAGCATGGATTATATCATATACTTCATCTTCTCTCACACATCTTCTCATAATTTGATCAGGACCAGTGTAAAATAGATTGTTATCTATCTATGAAAACTAAAAGCTCTTTTCTGTAAGCTTTTTCTTGTCTTTCTGAGAAAAATGTGGGGGCATCTTATTTGCTGCAAGATAATTGGCTATGTCTGCATACCATGGGTTTTTTATTGCTATGTGGAATAGGTGTTCATCTGGAAATGTATCTTCAATCTGAGTAGTGTCTTCATCAGCATTTTGTAGTCTAGATAAGTAGTCGGTAACTACATTGGCCTTTCTTGGCTTATCAACAATTGTGATGTCAAACTCCTACAATAGTAAAAGCCATCTTGCTAATCTACCTGTTATAGCAAGTTTGTTCATTAGATATTTTATTGCAGAGTGATTAGTGTGAATGAAAATGGGATAGCCTATGACATAGTGTCAAAATTTGTTCAATGCATAAACTACAACTAGGAGTTCCTTTTCAGTAACTGTGTAGTTCAATTTAGGGCCATGGAGGCTTTTATTGATATAGTAAATTGCATTCTCAAGGTTAGTAGGTTTTTGTCCTAGCATAGCACCTATGGCATAATCTGATGCATCTGTATGGATGTGGAATGGAATAGACCAATCGGATCCTTTTAGGACTGGTGCAGTGGTTAGGATTTTCTTTAGCTACAGGAAGGACTCATCACATGCCTGTGTCCATTTAAATTCAGCTTCTTTGGTAAGCAATGTGTACAGAGGACTGGCAATTTGAAATAAATTTTGAATAAAGCATCTATAGTATCCAGCATGTCCTAGAAAAGATCTTACATCTTTTTGTTTAGTAGGGGAAGGTAGTGTAAGTATTACCTCTACTTTAGCTGGTTCCACTTGAATTCCTATTACTGAAATGAAATGCCCAAGTACTACTCCTTCCTGCATCATCATAAAGCATTTCTCACTATTAAGGGATAGATTATGCTCCTTACACTAGATTAGTACCTTTTAATATTTTTTAAAGCCTCAAAAAATGTCACTCCAAATGTTGTAAAGTCATCCATATATATCTCCATACAATCATGTGAAATGTCAGCAAAAATATTGATCACAGCTCTTTGAAACATTGCTGGAGCATTACACAATCCAAAAGGTACAACTGAATATGCATATGTCCCCCATGGACATGTGAATGTAGTCTTCTCCTAGTCCTCTGGAGCAATAGGTGTCTAATTATATCCACTATATCCATCAAAAAAGGAAAAATACTTCTTACCAGCCAAAGTATCAAGTACTTGGTCAATGAATGGTAGTGGGAAGTGATCTTTCTTAGTAGCTTTATTTAACTCCCTATAATCCACACAAATCCTCCATTTGCATCCCTTTTTGGGTACTATAAGCAAAGGTGATACCCACTTACTGTTAGATATAGGATATATAAAGCCAACATCTAATAAATTTTGCAATTCTGTTTTAACTATCTCCCTTAATGCTAGATTAATCCTTCTTTGAGGTTGGTGAAGGGGTAGGCTACCTTAATTGATATGTATCCTATGAGTACATAATGTTGGGATTAATCCCTTCATGTCCCCATAATCCCATGCAAAGGCTTTCTCATGTGTTTGCAACAGTTTAGTGAGTTGTTCCATTTGTTTTGGAGGCAACTTATTATTCACACAGAGATTATGACCTTTAGAAAGCTCAACAATAGTTGTAAGGTCAAGCATGGATACTTTAGGTATAGGACTTGTGTTTACTTCACTAGGTAGCAATTGGTGGATAGTATTGGGTTCTGAAGGTAATACACAATCTTCAAGATTTTCTTCATATGTACTTAACTCTAACACAGAACTCTCAGATACATCTTTGATTACAACATAGTCATTATTAAGAATGCTTTGAATGACTTCATCCTCCTCTTGTAGCTTTAGAAAGGATTGCCTATGTAACATCATGAGCTAAACCATAGAATTCAGTTCTTCTTCCCCATCTCCTAAGTCTGGCCATATAGGTGTACTCAAATCTGGCTGCGGTTGAGCTAGGGGATACAATGCTAATTTCTTAGTGGCTTGCCCATCTGAAATTGTCATGTTCCCTGATCTACAACTTATGTTTACATCATTTTTTGCTAGCCATGGATGTCCTAGAATAATAGGGTAACCAGCAAGGTTCACTTTTGGTGAAAGGATCATGAAATCAGTAGGGTACTCCCAAGAATCTAAGGCAACTATTATATCTTCTATCATTCCATTAGGAGTAACAGTAGAGCTATCTACTAATTGTAATATTATTGGAGTAGCTCTCAACCCTTCAATGCTCAGCTTATTCATAGTATCCTTAGTCATTACATTAATGGCAGCACCCAAGTCTATTAATGCATTTTTTACAAACTAGCCATTAATGATGATATTCACAACTGGACTCCCTGGATCTAAATATTTTGGTATCACCAGTTTTCCTAGCATGATATTAGCTAATATTCCTATAACATGAACTATTGTAGGATCCTTTTTCTTTCTCTCAGGCTTTTTAAGACAAGCTTCTTTTATTGCCTTTCCATAAATTGGAACACCTTTTATTTCTTGAAACAGGGGAATTTGGACATGCATGTTCTTAAGCTGGTCAATGATATCAAATGGATGATCTTCTTTTAGTATGGGCTTCTCCATGCTGAGCCTCTGAGGAAAAGGTGGTTTAATTGATGTTTGAACATTAGTTGAGTTGGAAACATTTTCTGATGCAATAGTATTTGGAAAATCATTCTATGGAATTGGTACTGCTACTGTAGGAAGGTCTGGCACTTCAATGATAATGGGTGGTTCAGGTGTTGGCAAGGTAGTACCTAGCCTTAGGTGTATATCAGCTATATCAAGTGCATAGGCAAGGTACTATTGTGCATCAATAGCATACATTTGTTGTTGTGGTTGTTGACTGTTGGGATTTGGTTGAGGTTGAGCAGGTAATTGCATCTGCTTTTGTGGACCTGCATTTGGAGGTGGTGGCATTATTGCAGGCATATTTGTTGGAGGTGGTAGAGGTGGATATCTAGGATTTGGGTTAGGCCATTACTAAGGTCCTCTCCACTGGTTAGTGGGCTACCAATTTCATTGTGGTTGTTTCCATTGGTTTGGAAATTGTGACCATTAGGGTTGTTGTGGAGGATACCATTGATTTTGTTGATTATTTGGCCAAGCATTATTCCAAGTGGGTTTATTATATTGTGGAGGACTTTGGACATTCTGGTTTTTCCATTGACTATTATATGGACTTGAAGTTTGTAATGGGTCTTGAGGCATACCTTGTCTCATGGCCCATGGCCGGTGTTGAGAAACAAAGAATACTTGCTCGTCGTCTCCTTCTATCTTCAAGTACTCAGTTGGAAGATGCTGGTTCTCCAGGTTTGTGACCAATTTGCACTAACAATCCTTCTTTTGTTTGTGGCAATGAGGACAGTATTCTGCCAGCTGTGCCTCTATGTCTGCATGTTTCTTCTTGGCAATCATCATGTCCAGGTGTGTAGCAACATCATTTATGTTGTCTTATTTGAAGTCTGATAACAGGTTTGAAATCTCCATCTTTGAAATACCAGAGCCACTCCCTTTGGTTAGCACTGAGCAAAATCCTCTTCCTTTCTTGATTGCTACTCTAGAATAGTTCATACAAATCTTCTTAAGGTCATCCTAGGAGGATTGAGATATATCACCTCTGGTCGTGAGGTCCAGAGCTTCAAGACAATTTTCATTCACTCCTCTTAGAAAAATCAACTTTTGTGAATCCTCCTACAATGCATGTTGTGGGTTCTTTTGTAGACTAAATAAGAAGTGTGATATGTAGTCTTCTAATGTCTCTTCTTCCCTTTGTGACATACAGAATATGTCATCTCCTTTTGAATCACTTCCCTTGTAGTAGTATTTATAATTCCTTAGAAACAAATCTCTCATTCCATCCTAATCAGCTATTGCATTCTCTCGTAAGCCCATGAACCATCTGAGGTATGAATCCTTCAGTGTTGCTAGGAACAACTTAAGCTTATGACTATCAGTATTGTAGTCAAAACTTTGACACAGTATGTCAAACTCAAACAAAAAGGTGTCAGGATCTTCCGTAACAAGTCCATAGAACTTTGGAAGTGTTGAAGCAGGTATGTTCTTGAGGTTTGGATTGTTAATAAGACTTTGAATTGGAAATGGAAATGTAGGAGCTGCCATTACTGGAGGTGTTGGATATTGAAACTATGGCAGGAAAGTATTGTTGACTAGAGGGTTTTGAGCAACAAGTGGTCCTAGAGTAGCATTATTAGTATGAAAACTGGCCAATATTTC
Organism: Chamaecyparis obtusa; assembly: GCA_027943335.1. Lineage (NCBI taxonomy): Eukaryota > Viridiplantae > Streptophyta > Pinopsida > Cupressales > Cupressaceae > Chamaecyparis > Chamaecyparis obtusa. Next base: position 33,513 of record BSBK01007335.1, on the reverse strand, counting down.
TACAAAAGGACAAAGGTCAAATGTTTCTTGGGTTTCTTCTTCTTCTGTTGAAGATGATTCAACAAACTCAGGACTGGCGTCAAGAAATGGTAATTCAAGCTCTTCAAATTCTTCTTTTAGTTTAACAGGCTCCTTTGGAAGAAATCTGCCATGAGCATCTCACCTTCTTCAATGCATGAAAATGAGTTTATGACTTGTGAAGCAAGCTCACAACTTATTTTATTAACTAAAAATAGGAAACTAACATGAAAAATAAATGACTCATTTGAGGTTCCTAGTTTGACACCATCCCCGACAATGACGCCAAAAATGAACAGTCTAACAATAGGTAGAGATAATCATGCCATTGTCTCTCTCTCAAGGGTAATATATCGATGCTATGGATTACCATCCCCATCATGAAATGCATTTAGATTGTCAACCCAGGGATGTAGACTTGAAATGAGACAACACAATTTGTGCACTAAGTTCCTTTAGGAGTCAAAACACTTATGTTGTAGGAAGATAAAATGCATGAAAGGAATCTATACTATATTGCAGGAAAGTAAACACACTTGACTATTGAATGAAATTACTACAGAAAACTTATGAAATAAATCTAAGCTTGCCTAACAACTCAAAACATTCACTATACCCATTTCTGCAAATGTTGCAGGAACAAACATAGTGGCAATGCTACAGGAGCAAAATAGTAGCTCTATTTGAAAATAGGAAAAGTACATAAAGCAAATCTATTCTACCTTAATCTAATCTACCTCCCAAGTGGGCCCCCTTGGTTGGCTTCTGCTAACTACTCAACACAAGATATAATCCAAAATCACTCTTCCATTAAATTCTTCTTGACTGGTTACATAACAAATGAATAACTCATGAAGAACAAAAATAGAGCAACTTTCACTATATTGAATACATAATTCTATCTTTCTTCATTACCTACTAAATCAATCAAAATCCCTTTATATCAAGGATTGACGCTTATTGAAAACATAACAGAAAAGTCTCATTAAATCTCGCCACATAAGGAGATAAAACAACCACAACATGATACAATTACTGCTGTCAACAGAATAATAGTTCTGAGGAAATTTAGCAAGACTAATTCCCTATATTCTTTGGAATAGTAGCTCCTTCAAAGCTCGGCATATCCATCAAAATCGTGCTGGTTTCTCCTACCATGGTTGGTCTTCTAACGCTCGTTTAATGCAGATGCGTCACTCTTCATACTGCTCTGTGTTTACCTAAAAGGTTAGTAACATTTGGTACACATATGCAAGTCAACATTTTCAACTCCTACTTAAATTTTAGAACATAGCTTGAAATAATTATATGAAGTACTGCATTATATTTATAATAGTCAGCAAAACATATCATTCAAGCTACCCATAGATTTGTGGCTTTACATGTACTTGGCATAGGTTCACATAAGTATAAGCAATAAAATGTCTTGGAAATGTTTGTCAAAGTATCAACAAAATATAAAGATGATAACAAAATTGAGTCAATAATTAGACTCATCAATGGCCATTAATATATTTTCTTTCATTATCTTTTGTTTCCCCCCTTTCCCAAATTCATTATTAGGTTATCACTTTTTACTAACCCACCCATAGGATCATCTGGAAACCACTTTAGGGTTCCAACACCTATGGTGAGCCACTCACCTAGGGTACCTAGTCCCCTATCCAAACATTCAATCCATGAAAACATCAAGTACTTTCAAAAGATCCATCTCATGGGTCTAGGGAACCCTCTGGTGCACTCAGGCGACCCAAACGAGTCCTAGCCTCATATTATGGATTGTATCATAAGACAAGTACTGAAATCACATGAGTAACATCTTATAATGCCAAAAAAACCATGTATAAACATTCATAAGGTAAAACATATAACTTTCCACGTGCATTAACACAATGTTCCATAGCTTGTTCATAAATCTAGCGAACCCTCATGTTCCTGAAATTTGGCTAAGTCTGATTTTTTTTTTAAATCCCCAAAATCTAAAATTTGCATCTTAACTCCTATGAAATTGAAACCTATCTCAAACATCCTGAAAGGTATTTATACAAATATAACTTAAAGTATAAAAAAATTTCTTATACTTAAATGTTATATTTGTATAAATCCTGCCACCAGAACATTAAGGAAAAAAATTAGAAAATCTATTAATAACACAGATGTTGAGCATGGTGTACTAGATGACACATATATTAGAGGATTTATAGCGGAACTACTATGTGTGTATATGTTGAAGATAAATGTTTTTTACTGTTATGCTAGTTAAGCAATTTGCATTTGTTGTGATTATAGATAGAACAATTGAAAACATATGTTACTGATCATGAAGGTTGTTATTTATCATGGCTAGTTACATTGTTACACTACATGTTTCATATGGAGGTGTTTTAATTAAGTTCACATCTTGTACGAACATGAACATTTTTTTTTGCATTCATGTGTAATGGCATATAACATATAATTGAGGTTCTTGTCACCTGAGTGAAAAGAAGGGAAAAAGGGCAGTGACAAGAAATTTGTGTGTCAATTTTCAACAACAAGATAAAGACTCGTCTTCATAACAACAAAGAATAAAAAGGTTTTTCAAATGATTAATAAAGTTTAGTAATTTGGAAAGTTTTAATTGTTTTATAATGGTCGAATTTCATAATTCATTCCTTAGATCAAGTTTACATAACATAGCATATGTTTACAAAAACTGGTTACACATTCTGTTTAAATGACCATTGGCAATTATTATTGTTAATGGTTGATTAGTAATCAGCCATGTAGTGATGATTTCACAGTGGAACATATGCACATTTGTATTGGATGCAAAATGATATCTCTAGAATAAGATGGAAAATAATCAAGTTGAAGTTAGAGTTTACGGTTTTGTAACAATTTGAACTGTCATAACATAGACAACATTTGCATAAAAGGAATGATCACATTTTCCTAGTTATAATGTTTTTAAAAAACTAAATAATAATCCATATCATCCTATCATCACACTAATATGAAAATACTTATGAAATATTCCACAAAAACATTCACATGCATATAGGAAGAAGTAAACTTTTTCGGATCTAGATCCTACCTAGAGTCTTGCAGAGAAACCTCGCAATGGCTGGAGCACACCCCTACAGTACCTCCAAGATTTGAGTGAGATGGTAGTCTCCTGATAGAGTCTCCTCCAGAAACCAAACCTCTCTTCCTTACTCAGAAAACTTTCCCAAATGTACTCACAGAAAGATGATCAATAAAAAGGCAGAGACCAAGTTTCCCCAAATGACTTCTGGAACCAATTAGAAAGAATTACCAAATTTTTTCTCCAAAATTCTCATCCTCAAATTCCCCCAAACTCATTTGATTTATCCTCCAACTATATGGTTGGAGGAGTTTCTTTATAGGAAGCAACTTCTCCACCTTCCATAGTTGGTTGGAAAAATCAAACCAACATTTTCGTAAACACATAATATAGTTTCTTAATAAATTTAATTAAAATAGCCTCGAAAGAGACCTATAACAAGAAGAAATCACTTTAACATAACCACTTCTCAAAAAATGATGGCTTCTGCTGCTCTTGTGCACACTCTTCTTGCAGATGGATTTCAAAATGCTTCTCCCACCTAGGCTTCTCGCGGATCTGCTAAGAAAGCCTCTTTGGGTGCTTTCAGTAGTAGGGCTTCCCCTGTTGATGGTAGGGTTGCGGTGGTTGTTTCTATTGTTGGTGCCTCAAGTTCATATGCTGATGTTGTTTCCTTTGAGGTTGGCCTCTATGGGACTATTCCTTCTCATTCTTTAGATATTGAGAGGACCCAGGTGGCTTCCCCTGTGACTGTGAGTAATCCCATTAGGGTGCAGTTAGATCCTGATACAGTAGATAAAATTTTTGAAACTGTTGAGGTTTTCTCTTCTCATGCTATTATATTTATATTTAGGGGCTTTTGGCCTTCTCTTTCTTCTCTTCATGCTTGGGATACCAATCATTGGGAGCCGATCTTATCTGAAGATATTTAGATTTACCTAGCTACTAGGGGTTTTTTTATTGTAAAATTTGGTAATGTTGAAGATAGGTAGTCTATCTTGTGTGATTATAGCTTCTCCTAGGATAACTGATTCCCCTTGATGGCCAAACCTTGGCATAAGGATTTCAACCTGCTTTCTGAATCCTTTAACAAGATTCCTATTTGGGTTAGGCTTCCAAATCTTCCCATGCATCTATAGTTGGATTCTATTTTAGAATCTATGGGGGATGCTCTTGGGGATTTCTAGATTGTGGATTTGGCAACCTCTAATGTTCTTCATTCGACTTTTTCTCGCATCCTTGTTGAGATGGATGTTTCTAAGGGTCTCCCTAAGAAAATTTTCTTGGCCTCTCCTCGAGGTTCTTGGATACAAACTCTAGATTATGAGGGTATTCCCTTCCACTGCAAGAAATGTCATTTGACTAGCCATGTGGTTTCTCGATGTGTTTTCGAGAAGGTAAAATCAAAATGATCACCTTCTTGGTGGTCGAGTGTCTCTTCCAAACATTATACTGTGAATAAATCTTCAGTTGTGGTTAGTGAGTAGGTTGTGGGTTCTTCTCAGAAGGTTCTTTCTTCTAAGGGATGTGGTACTATGACAGGTGATGTTATGGCTCAGCCAGTTCTAGCTGTTTCTGTAGGATCTGATGATGCTATGGTGTTGTTGTTGTCCAAACTATTGACTTTACTGTTCCTCCTTTGGATATGATTCTTTGGTCCTACAAGGGTGGCTCTAAATATAAATTGTAAGGTCCCTTGTTGAGGAATATTGTCCCTTGGTGTGGTTTTTTTGGTGGGTGTTCCCTCTATTGTGTTGGTGGTCTCCACTATTGGATTTGGGCCTTTTACTGCTATATCTTTTGAGTTATTGTACAAGGTTTCGGGTCCTTTCAAAACCTATTTTTACTTAATCAAAACAAGAAGAATAAACATAAAGCTTTCAAGAAATATACATAGCCCACTTGGAATCAAAATAGCCTAACTTCTAGGAGGTCTTGAGTTTGACTCCCTCCTAGATAGCTAGTTTTACCAATAATAGCTTCCTTTCATTATCTATTATTATTATTTTTACTTTTATTCAATATATTTTATTAAACATTAAAATACCCTTGTACAAACAAATAAAACATACACAAGTAATAATATTTATATATGCAGAGGTATATGTGTGTGCACCCACATATACATATACATATATAATGTACATTTAATAATAACATAGATATATATATATATATATATATATATATATATATATATATATATATATATATATATATATATATATATATATATATATATATATATATATATATATATATATATATATATATATATGCTTTATACCAAAAATCCAACCAACATCATAACATAAACCATAGGATAACATCATAAGACTACATTCACATTCCTCAGCTAGGGTAACCTCCTAACATAAACGAAGTCCACTAGTAACCTTGAGAGTAGCTTGGTTAAATCTCCACACAACAATAGTTTGAGGATTTTGAAGGCACGCTCAGACCTGTGTAGCTAGGTGGAGATGATGTCTGGTACCTACATCCTACATCACCAACTGATACATACATACATACATACATACATACATACATACATACATACATACATACATATATATATATATATATATATATATATATATATATATATATATATATATATATATATATAGAGAGAGAGAGAGAGAGAGAGAGATAGACAGATAGACAGACAATGGCAAACAAGGAGGGAGAGTGTGACATCATGTGGACCTCTCATAGTCCAGTAACTACGACTGCCCCTCCTCATCCTACACTCACATCAACCAGTAAACATCAAATCATAATGGGGCCAGCAGGGTTAGATCATAATATAAACATCATAACATAAATCAATGTAAAACATTTCACTGATAGTTCATTTCTAACCATTCATCATTAAATGATAACTTATTTAATATTTCCAAATAAACTGCAGTAACCAAATATAAAGATATGCTCAAATGTCTCATAAAATGCTAACTAAATAGTGATCATAGTCCAAACATATAATCCAAAGTGTCAAAGCAATAGTCTTATCAGTCTAACATAGGAAGATGCTAGGGTGGGCATTACAATTAGCTTCCTTCAGCAGAGATCCAACTCCAAAGAATTCTTTGACAGCAATTGAGACATCTTTTTCAACAATGTGCCAAAAAGATTGGAAAAATAAGGGGGGAAATTCTTCGGGACCTGGAGATTTTTCCCCCTCAAAGGAAAAGGTAGCTACTTTAATCTATTTAGAAGAAGGAATCTTACACAACAAATCATTGGCATCTTAGACAACTTTAATCTGTCTTGATCTTGGTGCTGGTGGTCTTTTTCTCTATTTTTCTTCCAGCGTCTTTTTCTTTTTTGTTATGTAGGTGTGTATTGAATATCTGGGATATGTCCCTTTGTAGTCTACTCCCTTTTTAGGGGCAACTAGCTATTCTTTTGGTCTTCCATGCTTATCTCTATCTTTCTATGTTAAAGGGTTTCGGGGCCCCTTCAAAACCTATTTTTACCGTAATAAAAAACAAATCATTGGCATCCTAGTCTAACATGCAAGGGATAGAATCCAACAAAAGATTCTGATTCTCAATGGAGAGGAAAGGATCACTTGTGAGTAGAGTAGAAAAATAAGCTGAGATTTCTTTTTTGATGTCCTCCTCCTTTACCAACTTACCTTGAGGGCTGTTAAGATAGTCAATTCTTTTGGTAGCCTTATGTTTTTGGGTTGTCATATGGAAGAAATGATTATTCTTGTCCCCATCTTTTATCCAGAGAGCCTTGGATCTTTGTCTCCAAAAGGCTTCTTCCTTAGAGATGATGTTATGATATTCAACTTGTATTCTTTTTCCCTTCAATTTGTTCTCCTCAGTCAAGCCCTCCTTTTAGATACTATCTTGTAATTCTTGAACGTCTGATTGAGTAAAGATTCTTGATTTGAAGATGTCCCCAAACACTTCTTTATTCCACACTTTGATTTTGTTTTTTATTCTCTTAAGTTTTTGGACAACTCTATACATAGTCATTCCCTCCACATGGACATTCCACCAGTCAGCAATGTTCCTTTCTAGGTCAAGATGTTGCATCCACATTTTCTCAAATCTAAAAGGAGAGTTTCTTTTACCTGATAAAGGGTTAGCCTGTAGGGATATAGGAGAGTGATCAGACCCAATGTGGTGCAGATTTGATAGTGATAAGGCATAAGAAAGGATCCAATTCATAAATATCAGAGCCTAATCCAAATGAACTTGAATCAGGTCATCACTAGTTTTGTAGTTGGACTAGGTATAGGTCCCTCCTCTGAGATCTAGGTCCATAAAGGATTGATTATTTATGAAATCCATCAGAGCCACACTACTATCATTCTAGGATGAGGCTCCCCAAAATTTCTTAGATTCCCTAAGGGGAGTATTAAAGTCTCCAACAACCATCCAATAATCATTCCTAAAATGTCTTCTCTTCGCTTCCAGCTTTCTCCAAAACTTATCTCTACCACTTTTAGAGTTGGGCGCAAAGATATTAGAGATAACTTAGTAGAAGCTATCTCTAATATGGGTAAACCTGATAGAAGAAATGTTATCTTCCAAATTGATAATATCACCATGAATAGTATTAAGGTTCTAGAAGGAGGCAGTTCCCCCTAAGGCCTCTTCAAAGCTATGGCCCACAACACCATAGTTCTTAAACACTTTAATCTTTTCAACTTTATCTCTAGACATTTTAGTTTCCTAGATAAGAATAATATCAAGCTTTTGATCCCTAACAAAATTTCTTAAAAGTTCATGTTTATGGGGGTTGTTTAATCCCCTCATATTCCAAGAGACAGTCTTCATTTCTTACCTTGGAAGCACTCCCAGATGGTACGTTGTCTCCCATCCACAATACTTTTTCTACTTTCTTGTTCTCTTCTAAATTTATGTGGTCTTCTGCCTCTATTAGGCTTAGGCATTCCCACATCAGCTCTCATAGCTCTGGTTATAGCTCCTGCTAGGGGCATACCTAGGTTGGGTTCAACCTGTTTCTTTTTATTGTGCACCACCATAGTCTAGAGGTCATCCACACTTTCTAAGAATGGGTTAGATTCTTCATACGAGTCCGCCCAAATTTTCTTTTTTTGTGGGGTTTTCGGACTCAAAATACTATCCTGGATGTTGTTACCATCTTCTATATCCACTAAGGATCTCTTAGTTATCCCACTAGATTGATCTTCCTTAGAGGCAAGAATGGCTCTTATTTCTCCTTCTTCAAGGGCACCTTCAGGATCTGAAGTAATCACCTTATCTAGTCCTCTACTACTTTTAGGAGCACTTTTATCATGAGGGGGCCCATTCAAGATTAAGCTATTGCAGCTCCTAAAGCCATAGCTGTTAAGGAATGTAGCTTTGTTTAGATAAAATCATTGTTATTGAATTATCAAGTATATATCGATATATATGTAAGAATAATAATATGTATTATAATTACTATATATATCCATATAATTTATATAAGTGGATTATTATCTTATCATTGTCTTGTATAAGTACAAAGAGATCAATGCATTTGGAAAACATAGACAATATGACAATGCCATTACATTTGCATTCGATCTCGCAAACTTAACATGGTATCAGAGCCAGGTTCCTTCATGGAAAGCCTAACAGCTTGAAGGTAGATTCATTTAGATTTAAGGGCAGGATGCTATGGAGTCAAATGCATGAGAAAGCAAAAACTACTAGCATGGGTTGCATCAAATTACTCATCCATCGTGGTTGCTCATAAAGGTTAAGGAGTCAATCGGAATTTAGCAGATTTAATATGGGAGTTTGAGTTCAACTTTCTGAATACAGAAGGAATAAATATTTGGACTATTAGAGACTTATCGGGCCCAAAATATATTTAATTGGGTTGTGGAAAACAAGTATTCATAGTTTGAACTAACTGGAAGGAAAGCACGTTTGATTTCAACTGTATTGAAGTCAAAAGTAACGAGTCAAGGGAATCGAATTGAGAGTTAAGTGGTATCATCGACTCTACTATAAACAGTGGCCAAGATATTAAAATCATCGGTGCAACCTCTACTTGGTAGCATATATCGGGCTAGGTCAGAGTGACATTTAAAAAAAAAAAAAAAAATGTATTTCTTTGAACTGAGGCAAGTAACGGTGGTGGGCACTAAATCTTTTGTTATCGTTTTGATTGCAGTAATCGCAGAGACATAAACACCGAGATGTGAATTGCTGGGTTGTAATGAAGTAGATATATATATGCAATGAAGAACATTGGTACTGGACTGAGAGGTCTTATGGAAGTTTAATGTTTATTTGTAATCAAATTTACCTGTTATCAGCAACCATATTGAAGAATCAGTTTTCAGTTTCATGAAATGAACAGTCCTGGAGTCGAATGATGAATTCATTTATGTGACAAGTTTTATGGAAGATGTTTAATGTCTTATATGAATTGATTTTGCTAACAAAAATAATCAAGTACTAATCATGATTCAAGAATCAAGTTTTGACAAAGATGTTTAATGTTTTAATGTTGAATTGGCTATCGAGTATTGAAAAGATGTTTTATGCAATAACAAAATAAAATGTGATGCTGGTCATGGTAAAAGAGACCCGAGAGACTTATTGGGACAGTCACATAGATCATTTGCAGAGTTATTCAATGGTTCAAAGGAATTCAAAGAAGATTTATAATTCACAGCTTCCATTGTGTGCGTGAGTTTATTCCCAATTTGTAACCCGTGCGAAATGTTTAGATTGAAGGATGAAAGTAAATTCATGTGTGATGGGCTCACCTTGCAAAAGGAAATATTCAAAACATAAGGAGGAAAGCATAAAAACATTTTCATTCAGAGGGAGTCTGAGAATTTAAAAGGAGGTCAATAGGTTGATGAACTTGAGCTTCAGATGGAGAAGATAAATGATATGGTTCGGTCAACTTTTGATAATCTTGGTCATTTTGTGATTGAGAGGGAGCTCACTAATGAAAGTGAAACACCTTTGAGGTAAACTTGATATAATTTTTTATTATACTAATGGAATTATTTAATGCTATATGGGCCCTGTGTATATCATCTGGAGGTGACGACTTCCTATGATCATCACTTGTACTCTTTGATGTTATTGAAAGGTGACGATCTTACAATAACTATCTTTTATCATGATAGACCTCATGTGATGGCTGAAACAGATCATGATAAATGAATTATTACATGGTGGATTGAGTTCCTTAAAATGACCATGATCTTGTACTGTGATAGTCATCATGTGATGCTAAAACAAATGACAGTACTGAAGGTGATAGTCGTCATGTGACGCTAAAATAGATCACCGGTACCTAGATATTGTGATAGTCATCATGTGATGCTGAAACAAATCACAAATATTGAAGGTGATAGTCATCGTGTGACACTGAAATAGATCACCGGTACTTATATTGTGATAGTCGTCATGTGACGCTGAAACAAATCACAATTATTGATTGTGATAGACATCATGTGATGTTGAAATAGATCACAATTATTGATATTATTTAGTTGATGTTTTGTAAAACATATTATTGACTTTTATCTTCCCTAGCTAAGAGGAAGTGTTAAGGAATGTAGCTTCGTTCAGATAAAATCATTGTTATTGAATTATCAAGTATATATCAATATATATGTAATAATAATAATATGTATTATAATTACTATATATATATATATCCATATAATTTATATAAGTGGATTATTATCTTATCATTGTCTTGTATAAGTACAAAGAGATCAATGCATTTGGAAAACATAGACAATATGACAATGCCATTACATTTGCATTTGATCTCACAAACTTAACAATAGCAAGGTCTTTTGAGCTGGTTGCATTAGGATTCACTGAATTTTTTTCCTTCCACACCTTCTTGGTATCTTTTGGAGGGGCTTCCTTTGCTTTCTAGGTTTTTAGGGGGCATTCCATTTCCCCATGGCCATATTTTTTATAGACAAAACAAGAAAAGGGAAGGGACTCAAATTCAACCAGTTGGCTCCACACACCTAGTTTGGAATTGATAACAATGCTTTGAGGCAGGTTAGCCATCTGAAGAATATTCACACAAATCTTGGCATAAACTCTTCTAGATCTAGAAGCTGTCACAGTGTCAATAGTGAGGAGTTCTCCAAAAGAGTTGGCAAGCCCTCCTAGGACATCCTCATACCAGTAGTCAAGAGGGAGTCTAGGGAACCTAACCTAGACTAGGGCCGAGACAAAAAAAGTCAAGTCATTGAGTTCCAGGTTGGGAGCCCATTGAGTTCCAGGTTGGGGCCGAGACAAGAGAGTAACGTCCAACCACCCAAGGGCCACCACATAAGATTTTAGATAAATCTTTGATACTTGAGAATTCAAAGGAAAAAAAACCTTTGGACATGGCAACAATGTCGACTTTTCCCTTAAGGAACCATTTTCTCTTAGCAAACTTCTGAACTACCTCAATGTTAGGTCTACCCCCAACAAACTTCCCTAGTAGGGTCATCTCCATAGAAGTGATCGAGAAGTCAATTAGGGGATCAGGGATAAAAATAGAGAACTCACCTTTTAAAGGGTATAAGACCACATTCACTTTAGGAAAGGAGGATTTTCTAGTAGGTTTAACACCAAAAAGGGAAGGCCTCTAACCTTTTCTTTCACTCTTTTGTTCAGCACTAGGGAGAGGGCCCTCCTTAGGGGTTTCTTCCAGTAGAGGCCCACCATTTTTAGAGGAACCTTCCCTGATATTTATCTCAAAATCAGAAATATTCATTGACTTATGACTATTCTAATCAAGATCATCTCCTAACCCATTTTGCAGTGGTTGTCCTCCAACAATACTATCCACAGGAGATAGATTCGCTTTCATAACCATACCAGCAATGACAAGATTGTTATTACCAAGTTGTTCATTTGAAATAATTTTCTTGCTCCTACTCACAGGCTCCTTTCTCCTGCCCCAAGTCTCAGCCATACATAAATTATCTATTGTAAAGTATCTATGTGATTATGTTAATGCTATAGTGAAAGAAAGAATCTTTGAATATTTGAGTTTGGTGTTATAAAATGAACCTAGAATTAAAGGAATTGATATTTATGATCCATGTGATGTAATTCATTGATGTATCTAGATGGTTAGATATGCTATAGTAGTTTTTCTTGAGTAATAATATTAGGAAATCCAAAGAGGGCCTAGGATTAAGATATGTGTTATTTTCCATTTATGTTTAATAATCCATAAGCATTTTACCTTTGGTTCCATCAGGATAACCAAAAAATATGGAAGGACTACTTTGAGGTTCTATTACCTTGTGTTTCTTTGAATGAATGCATGCCCAATCTATACAACCAAAAACTCTAAAGTGTCTCACAACTAGCTATCTACCACACCGAGCCACAAAAGGTTTCATTCCTTTTAGTGCTTTGTGGAGAAATCAATTCTTAATATATGTAGCATAATTGATTGTTTCATCCCAAAATGTAGGACCATGTAGCTAGCCATTTCCTTATGGGTTCTATTCTTTCTTTGTAAAACACCACTCTTAGGTGTGTATGAAAATGGATGTTAAAGATGAATTCACTCAAGAATGCAGAATTTCACAAGTTGCTTGTTCACATATTCTCTTCCATTATCAATTCAAATAAACTTGACTTATTTCCCTAATTTTTTCTTTGTGTGGTCTCTAAAGTCTCAAAACTTTTCAAAGACTTCATTCTTATGATAAAGAAAGTAAACCCAAGTGAAGTAAGAATAGTCAATGAAAGTGATAATATATCAAGTCTTGTTGAAGGAAAACACTGGAAAGGGGCATGTAACATCACTATGAACAAGTTGAAAAGCTTCAAAAGCTCTCCAATATTTCCCTTTTTCAAACTTTTGTTCAAGCTACTTAACCATGGAGCATCCTCGACATACTCCTGAAAATTTTATTTGAGGAATACCTATAACCATTTCTTGTGAACTTATCTTCTGAATATAGTGTTAATTTAGATGTCTGACCCAATGATGTCAAAGCTTACTTTTATTTGAATGAGTAAGAAAAGAAGTAGAAGGATATCATATCATGAAGTGGGAGAATGTATAAAGTTGAGTAATGTGATTAGCTTATCCCATTGCAACTAAGGCATCATCATTAAGTTCTTTAATAACAACTACAATAGGTTAAAACTCAACTTTCTTCCCATTGCCAAGGTGAGTGATTTGGTAGAGTAAAATAAGATTGGCTTTCAAATATGGAACATAAAGTACTTCTTTAAATGTCACATCATTCATGTCAACTGAACCTTTTCCTTTAACTTCCACTTTTGTATCATCATAATGAGAATGAGGTACCATTGAAGGCTCAAATGAAGAAAAATGTTCCTTTGTAGAACTCATGTGATGAAAAGAACCTTAGTCAAGTATCCACTTCCTGGATGAGCCTTCTATTGTAGGTAGCGCTTGTGCTTTTCCTTTCTTTGGATATGAATAAGAAGAGGAAGGACTTGAATCCTTCTTGTATGTAGATGAAAACTTGATTTTTCTCATCTTGATGGTATTGGTCAACTCATCAATTTTCTTAGTATGTAAAAGATGCTCATCATGACCAAACTTTTTACAATATCAGCATGTTGGTTTTTCCTCCTTTTGAAAATTCCCATTTTTTTATGACAATGAAGATCCTCATTTCTTAGGAGAAGATTATTGTGCTCTTTCTTTTTGTGTCTTGGGCTTAGCTTGCTTATGCTTCTTGATAGAACTTTGTCATTGACTTCCTTGACTTACCACCAAAGCTTTCAACTTGGAGGTCTTGAGAATGCCCATGTTGATCAACTTGATTGCTCAAACATCAACATGTAAGAAAGAGATTGAAATGAAGGTGTAGTAAAGGAACTTATAATTTTCAATCTATGATTTTGAAAACTTCAAACAAAAGGGACATATTCTAAAGGAAGCTTTTCCAAAAAAATTAAAGACCAATTGTACAACCTTCTTAATAATGCCACAATCCTTGAGTTGTGATCTTATCTCATTTTCCTTAGTTACATAGTCTTGGATTTTATTAGAATTCTTAGGATCTAAAGTTATGAGATCATTGTCAAGCTTTTAACCTCTAATCTCAGCAACCTCATCATACAATCAAGAATTTTTTTCCCCAAGTATCCTTAATATTCCAAGATCCTATATTACTTAAAATGAGCCAATCCATTTTTTAAATTAGCATATGATGGTTTTGGAATGACTCCATCAATGTAATGAGTTAATCCTTTTTCCATGAGCTTGTTCCATGCATTAACTTTCCTTGTTCCTTAAGTATGTGGAGTTAAAAGTGGAAACTTAGGAGAACCCATCATTGAAAAAAAAGAGAGCACCAAATATACATACACACACACACACAAACACACACACACACACACACACACACACACACACACACACACATATATATATATATATATATATATATATATATATATATATATATATATATATATATATATATATATATATATATATATATATATAGAGAGAGAGAGAGAGAGAGAGAGAGAGAGAGAGAGAGAGAGAGAGAGAGAGACCCCTCCAAATTCACTCAATCAAAGAACCCCCCACCCCCCAAAAAAATTTATAATTTTGGCACTTTTTACTCAGTGCATGAACAATTGTCACTTGCCCAACAAGAGAAAAGTGGAATTTTTATTCTAATAATTACAACTGCCTTTAATAGGCTATATCAAACTAAAATTAATGATGCTTAAGATCTATCTGAAATCCTAGCATTATAAATGTCATAATAGGCCCAAAAAGACCAACTTCTGAAAGTGATATTTTTTCTCACAATTTCTAGAAACTAATAGCATATTTGAGGAGTAGACAAAATAATATGCACTTTCAAGAAAAAATGACACCTAAAAAGGAGTGTGTATGAGCTCGAACGAAGCCTCTAAAATTGTAAAATCAAGGATTACTCAACTACAAGTATGAAAATTATAATTTTATGAACAATCCCTCAATCAAAGTCACAAACTATTGCCATCACTACGAAGCTTATGAGATTATACACCAAATATTTAAAAAGAATCACTAAAAAGGGAGCTAAAATGACCAAGATATGGCATTTGAAAATTGGATTTAGAATCAAAATTGTTAATCGTGAGATAGAATTTTGAACTCTAGGGTTTTTTGCAATGTCAAGGGAGCTTTAGGGGATTCGCTTGAGATTGTAGAAGAAAAAAATGAGGCAAATGATGATGATGATGATGAGGAGTTATCTCTCTAGGCTATATTTTGGCCTAGGTCTTTATGGGTTTGGTGGGTTGTTTCACTGCCTTGTTCAGAATATTTGGTGTCTGTGGCATGTTGGCTTGCTACTATGGGGGATGGAATCTTTATTTTGGTTGATTCCTTCTTGTCTGGTTGGATCCCATTCACTGTTGTAGATGGGGTGGTTCTGTTTGGTTGGTTCCAGGTGGAGGCACTTTTTTGGGGGGAGTATCGGTACTTAGGTTTTGGAATCCTTTCTCTTCAAAAAGGCTTCTATTTCTAGGGATCTTGGGTTTCTATGGGACCTGATCTCATTCTTCGCTAGCCTCATAGGTGATCAATGGCTCTTTTATCATTTTTTGGGCTCCCACAATAGTGTTAGGTGGAGTGTTGGTGTTGTTTGGGGAGCAGAGGTTGTGTGTTGATTTGGGTTCCCCCCTCTCTTTTCTTTTGAGTTGGTTTGGTGTCTCTACGAGATTTTCTATTTATTGGTTTTTCTTAGAGACCTTTTCTTGGTGTTTGGTTTTCATTATTCTTGACGGAATTCTCTCGAATGGCATGGATGTTATGAGGAAACCATTTTTTGAGGTTCCCCTTTGTGGGTGTGGTAGTTTTGGCTTCCTCTTGAAGCTTTTTTGGTTCTTCTTTCATGACTTTCTTCTCTTATCTCTTAAATAGTGGTTCATTTTTGTGGTGGCTTATGGTGGCTCCCTTTGTGTGTTACCTACTTTATTCCTTTGTGAATCTATTTTTTCTATGGGCAAGGTGGATACTATTAGTTTTCAAGGGCCCATTTTGGCCTTGTGTGGTTTTTGGTTAGAGGTGTGGGTTGGGGATAGGAGTGCCCTATTTGGAGATAAGAGCTTTTATGTTCTTCTTATCTTCTGGGATCCTTTATCTTATTCTAAGAGGTTTCTCTGTGAGAATCATATTGAGGTGGAGCATCCCCTTGTTAAGGTGGGCATTTTTAGTCGAGTTGTGATTTGGTTTTGGATCGTGGTTTGGTGGCCTTCCTCTTCTATGGATCCTATTGAGTTGGAGGAATCTTCTACTGAGGTGGATATTTTCTTTAGGGAAGAGAATTTTGGTTACTCTATGTGGTTGATCCTAATTTTTGGTGGTCTAATTGTAGGTTTCTTCCAGGGAGTGGGTTCTCTTCAAGTGTGTTCCTTCTTATCTATTCCTATAGAGGTGGGAAGAAGTGTTGCAATTGAGACATGGATTCTTGGTGGGATTTTTCATGCTATTTTTTTTGTTTGGTTGTGGGTTCCACTTCAAAACCATCTTTTCTTTTATGGGGTGCCTATTTTAACCCCAGTTATTTGAGGTTGGATGAGTCTTCCAAAACCTCTTATGTGGTTGTGGGAACCAAGTCAAAACCGATGGTGGTTCAGGATGCCTTTCCAAATCCCTTAGTTACAACTGGTGTTATGATGACCAATCTTGTTAGCTTGTTTGTCTTTATGGTTTTGAGAGCCATGTTAAAACCCAATGTTCAGGTTTGGTGAGCCTTTCAAAATCCCAAGAATCTCCTTTCTTAAGAGACGAGTTCATTAATGTGATGCTTCGTCCTTGTGCTCTATTTTTGGGTAGATGGTGTGTTGTTGGTTTCTTTCTTTTTTTTTGTTGTTTATCTGTTGGTTTTGGGCTACTAGTTATAAATTCCTTATCTGATGTAGCATTTATTCCTTATGGGATTCCAAATCACCTTCAAAATATGCTTGTAAATTGTTCTAGGATCCCTTCAAAATCTATTTATCCTTTAATCAAAAACAAAACTTTTAGTCTAACATTCATTTAGAAAAATCTTTTTTACCAATTTATATATGAAAATGCACAGCCTTACTTTTGATGTATTATGAAGGGGCATGCATGTGTTTAAGGTGAACTAGATTTTGTCTTCTCATGTTGATTAATTTAGAGGTGATGTGGTTGATTAGTTAGGTGTTGTCACCTTTTATTATTGATTGTTGACATCTTTGACTATTGACTATAGATTCTGATGTGGAGGATTGACTACCACCTATTTTATAGACATGGCACTAAGCTAGCACCACATTAACCATTTTGGTATCATATTGACCTCAAGAAGCATGTGCCAAAAATGTGGAGAGCTCATGTGAGACCTCAAGAAAATCATATGTTGGTTTGCATGGATTGTGGATCTAGTTGTGTATAGATGTGAGCATTATTGAGTGGATGCCACATTCAAAATTTGCATTGAATGTGTTTCTCTTGTAGATCAAGGTTGTGGTAGTTTGAATTCTTAGAGTTCAATTCAGAATGCACTTGTTGGTGCATATCACAATCCAAACTCTTGGTGCATATCAGGTTGAGAAAAATTTGAATAAATGAATGAAGATATTTTACTGATGTCAATGAGACCAAACAATCTAAGGGACCACACATCAAAAACCTAAACCATTTTCATGTTCTTTTTAATGTAATCCCTCATGTTGTGAATTTTTATCAGAAAGCCAATGGTTTTGTCCAGTCTTACTTTGTCAAATAAGTGATGTAGACAACCCTCCTTCAAATTGTTCTCATCTTTTTCATGGATATCCTTCTATAAAACACATTCAAGTGTCATGCCATTTCAACACAACCTTTACTATAGAAAATACATGTTCTTTCATCCCAAACCTCCTTGGTAACTGTCCATCTACCCATCTCAAATCGTAAATGATGAGATTTGGTTTTGAATTGTGCCACTAGCAATCTAGCTTTACCTTTGATTGTCACCTGTAGTGTGGATCACAATTTCATGTGTGTAAGGGGAGCCAATATATTGCTTCCTATAATAGATTTCACATAGAGGAGTACCCCCTTTAACATATATATATATATATATATATATATATATATATATATATATATATATATATATATATATATATATATATATAGAGAGAGAGAGAGAGAGAGAGAGAGAGAGAAATACAAAATAAAATAGAATTAAAAATGCTTAGAAATAATTTTTCAAAAAAATAATTATTTTTTTCTAAAAATTAAGAAAATAACACCCTTATTGCTAGCTAAGGAGGAAAAAACCCTTATTTCTACTAAGGAGAGGAAAGTTTTTCCAAGAGCTTCAGTTGATGATGTCCAATTAGGACAAACTGACATGCAATCTTAGTTGATTTGGCTCTTTTGATCATAATGATAGGGTCAAATTTGGCTCAAAGTTATCGAAATTGCTTGCAACCACTAAGATTCGACAATTGAATGCACCTTCAAATGCTTGTAGATTTTTCCTTTGATGTCCAATTTGAGTGAAACAAAAGGCAATTAAAAAATTTCTTTTGGATCCAATGGTGGCGTTAGATTTGGCCTAGCAATTTTCAATTATGAGCAACAATAAAAATACACAAAAATAGGAACCCAAAATTGCACCAAAATTTTCTCAAAGGACTAGCCAATGGAACTCTAATAGCTCTGATACCATGTAAGAATTGGCTATGAAGGTAACCAACCAAGATCTAGAAGCCAAATGAAAGGAACAATAAAAAGAGATAATGAATATGATAAGAATAAACTATATTCTCACCAAGAATGCAGTACAATAGATGAATGGACATAGGATACCCCTTTGTTAAATAGACCAAGGTACCAATGTAGGAGTTAATGAGACAATGACAAATGGTGTTGTCTCATTACATGATAATCAAGAGACAACTTATCACCCACTTAAGGTGGAATTGCATGTCCACTATAGGTGGATCATCCTTCAATGTGTAACAAAGTATGTACAACAAAGTTGGAGGGTGATTAAGTGATAAGTTTGTTAGGAATAGAGATCTTTAATAGAGAGAATTCAATATTGTTATTTGTGTTATTCACAACTATTATCTTTTGTATATTTACTGAATTATATGTGCAAATATATATTCACTTTGTATATGTTGTGGTAGTAATATGAACACTGTAATATATATGTTTCCACAACACACACACACACACACACACACATATATATATATATAATAGTCATGTCTATGTAGAGACATGACCATATGTGGCTTAAGTCATGCACGGTCATGTCTTTACATAGACATGTTGTTTCATATGGTGTCAATTGAACATAATGCTTGGTGTTGTTTATAGATAATATTGTTGTTTAGTATTACGTATAACTATCATATGATAGTTATCGTAACTTAAGTATAACCAATGCAAATTATTGTCTGCGGTCGATGTAATAATAGTCTGTCAAATATAATGAATCAGATCCACTGCATATTAAATATATATTATATGAAATCAACTAAAGTCGATTCATACAAGCATATCGAATCTGATCAATATAATTATATATATATATATATATATATATATATATATATATATATATATATATATATATATATATATATATATATATATATATATATATATATATATATATATATATATATATATATATATATATATATATCTATATATATATATATATATATATAGATATAGATATAGATATAGATATAGATATATATATATCTATCTATCTATCTATATATATATATATATAGATATAGATATAGATATAGATATAGATATAGATATAGATATAGATATAGATATATATATAGATATATATATAGATATATATATAGATATATATAGATATATCTATATATATATATATCTATATATATATATATATATATATATATTGTTAGGAATAATAGTCCACCAATACAACTGAGAGGGGGTGAATCAGTTGTAGGATAGATTATTAAAATTTAAACTTTAAATAGTAGAAACACTAAATAGAATGATAACACAATGAATGCCAACACAATAACATAATATTTTGTTGTCAAGTAAACCTTGTTAAAGGTAAAACCCCGATGGGAATTAACACCCACTAATGATGTACTGAGAGTATTGTATCCCTGTTAAAAGATTATCCCTATTAGGAGCTTATTGAAACATTACATTACAGAGTCCGTGTTAAAGGACAAAACCTATTAGGATTCAAAGAAAAAGAGTAGGCTCACTGCCTAGGCTCACTACCCAAAGAAGGTTATGTCCACCTGAAGAAATCATTGTTTGCAACACAAGTTTAAATAAGGAAAATACACAATCCTTGGGAACTATCTGATAGCAACTATCTTTGCTTGATTAGTTATGATGGAGTACATACAATATCATCTGCTCTACATATAGTAGATACAATCTCACAGCTTCCACATTCCTCACTTACATCTACATCATCCTCTTTTCAAAAGAAAAGATCTTACATATATACCCTATTACAAATAAATGATCAAGTCAGCCAGTTAGGCTTTCCTAATACAAAAATAATCATATAACCCCTTGCTAAGATACACATGGTATCTAAAACAAGTATACAATAATTACAATTCAATAATTAAGGTCTAATATCCATAATCCATGCTCGCAATCCATAATACACACTACAATTCTGGAGTAGGCCCCAGATAGGTCTCCTCCAGAACACACACCATATATGACATCATCATGCATCCCATGACTTGCTAAGATCAATGAACATTCCTCAGTGTGTTATCTGACATCCCTTAAGCTTGCATACACTAGATCCACATCTCTTGTAAGATATACTCAAAATATAGAGACTTACTCTGTCAACTTCCACTGTCACAGTCCAGTAACTAGTCTTCACCAAATCTTCTATAACTCAACCAATATGAAATATTACATCATGTGATCTTAGATATAAGATCACAACAACTTCCTATACACACAAAGTGTTCTCACATTCTTAATCATTCGTATGGCATCCATACACTGTAATAACCATCCTATTCTTCTCCATAGAAACATATGTTACATCAATGACAAAATATGAATGACAACAATAGTTATTCCAACATCACTCAATCATATCACCAATGTTGTGTAGTGATTAAACATATTAAATGCATTAGCGACATCCAACAATCTCCCTCTTTGGCATTGATGGCAACATATGGGAAAATCCATCAACCCTAAAGTATTCTCTCAGTAACCTCAACATAATCTCTAATAGTGAACTCTTCTCCATAGTATCTCTCCCTATATAGTAAGGATTTTCTCATAGTCTCTTTCCCCCTTTGAAAACAATGGAAAAGGGTGCCATAAGTCATCAACTGTCTTTATCAATCAAGTGCAGAATCACCCAAATATATTTTGTACATCTTCAACAATCACTCCCCCTGAGGAGTAGATCCATACATCAAGTCCAAAACATGATAAAGCTTTGAATACCTTTGGAATGATGCATCCTTGCATCATTTAATTCTCAAAAGGAGGGATTTTCACCCCAAGCATACCTCTGAGATACTCAAAGGCATCTTTTGGAAATAGCTTTGTAAAGATGTCTGCTATCTATTCTTTTGTGCTAATATATTCCAACCTTATTTCTTTCTATGCTACCTTGTCTCTCAAGAAGTGATACTTAATAGAAATATGCTTTTTTTTTGAGTGCATCACTAGATTCTTTGACATATTCACTATACTAGTGTTATCACAATGGATAACCACAGGTTCAACAAAAGTTATTCCAATATCTTTCAGTATTTGTTTCATCCAAACAATTTGGGTGCAATTAATAGTAGCAGCAACATACTCAGATTCAACATTAGATTGAGCTATACAATCTTTCTTCTTACTTAACCATGAAACCAACCTTTTCCCAAGGGAAAATGCACCTCCACTAGTACTCTTCATATCATCAATGTTCCTTTCCCAACCGGCATCAATATAAGCATGTAATTCAAAGTCACCATTTTTACCATACCATACACCATATTCCATTTTTCCTTTCAGATATCTAAATATCCTTTTTACAGCAGCCATATGTGTCTCTTTAGGATCTACCTGATATCTAGCCACAATTCCAACAACATTAGCAATATCTAGTCTGGAGTGAGTCAAATATTATAATCCATCAACCATTGATCTATACTTGGTCTAAAAAAACACTCTTGGTATCATCATTATTTGTCACTTTATGGCCAGTCACCATGGGTGTACCAACAGGTTTATATTTTTCCATTCCAAACTTTTTCAACATTTTTTTAAGATACTTAGTTTGAGAAATGAAAATGTCATTCTTGCTCTGATTTATTTGCAGTCCAAGAAATAATTTCATCTCACCTATCATGGACATCTCAAATTCATTCTCCATTTCTTTAGAGAACTATTTGCACATCTCATCATTGCCTCCAAAAATAATATCATTAATGAAAAGTTCTATTATTCCATCTTGACTAGTTTTTAAGTACAGATTATTGTCAGCGTTACCTTTTCTGATTCCAAGGTGAAGTAAGTACTTGTCTATCCTTGCATACCAAGCCCTTGGTGCTTTCTTTAGTCCATACAGTGCCTTCTTTAACCTGCATACCATGTCTTTATCTTCTGTTAGAGGAAATCCATCAGGTTTTTCTATATATACCTCTTCTTCAAGATGCCCATTCAAAAATGAAGATTTTACATCCATCTGATATACCTTGAAGTCTTTATGTGTAGGATAGGCTATAAATAATCTCACAACTTCTATCCTAGCAACAGGAGAAAATGTATCTTCAAAATCTATACCTTCTTGTTGTGAATGGCCTTTGCATACCAATCTTTCTTTGTTTCTTACAACAATTCCTTCTTCATTCATTTTTTTTTTGAAAACCCACTTAGTTCCTATCACATTTTTGTCTTTAGGTCTAGGAACCAATTCCCAAGTGTTATTTTTCTTTATCTGATCTAATTCTTCCTGCATAACTTTGATCCAAGATTCATCAGTAGTCTTTGGTTCAACTTGAGAAATCAAACAAATCTCTTCCCTTGTCTTTGATCTAGTCATTATTCTTTTACTTGCATTACCAATAATTTTATTTTTAGGATGATATTTCTTAACATACCTTAGAGTCTTAGGAATCTTATTAGCCTCATTTGTGTCATCATCACAAATCTCATTGTCATAGTCAGTTTCAACATGTTCTTCTTCTTTTGTAGTAGTGGCCTCCTTGATCTTTGTATTACAATCATACATTCTCTCTTGTATCTGGAACTTTTCATCTATCTTTACATTGTTACTTTTAATCATCTTTCTCAATATCAGGTTAAAACATTTGTAATCCTTTCTCTTAGTATAATAACCAAGAAAAATTCCTTCATCACTTCTAGCATCAAATTTTCCTATTTCATCATCTCTTTTGATATAGCATTTGCTTCCAAATATTCTAAAATATTTTACAGTAGAAGTATGATTAAACCACAATTTATAAGGAGTCTTATTTGTACCTTCTCTAATTTGAATTTTGTTCAATGTGTATACTGCTATCCCAACAGCTTCCCTCTAATGTACATGAGATACATTTCCTTCTAGTAACATTGTCCTAGCAGCATCCAATATTGTTTTATTTCTTTGCTCTGCTATCCCATTTTGTTGTGAGGTCCTAGGAGAATATGTTTGTTTGTGTATACCATGATCTTTGCAATATGAATTGAAGAGATATGAAGTAAAATCTCCTCCTCTGTCTAATCTCAAATATTTTATCTTTAAGCCTGATTCATTTTCTACTTTCGCTTTGAATAACTTGAATTTGTCAAATGCTTTTGATTTCTCTTTCAATTAAGTGATCTACATCATTCTAGAAAATTCATCAACAAACAGTATAAAGTACCTTTCACCATAGTATGATCTTGTCCTTGTAGGTCCACATAGGTCTGTATGTACTAAATCCAACTTTCCTTTTGTTGTGTATGATTTAATTTTGTAATTGCTTCTAGTTTTCTTTCCCATAACACATTCCCTACACATAGTGTTAGATGGTTTTACAATTTTAGGTTGGTCTCTTATTGTATTAGACAAGCTCGCCTTCACAATATTGTCAAAGTTAACATGAAAAAACCTTATGTGCCATAACCAACTGTCATCTATCTTTGCAACAAAACAAGAAGCTTTAGTTGTATTTGACTCAAATACATTACCTCTAGATTTAGTACTAGTTGCAATCAGATTTCATGTCTCACTTCTGATAAAACATTTCCCATCAATGAATTTTAATTAATAATCCTTTATCCATCAATTGTCCAACACTCAACAAGTTATGCTTAAGTCCATCAACAAGTAGTACATTGTCAGTATTAGTCCTCCCCATCCAAATAAATAGATCCTACTCCTATAATAGGCTTAGGAACATTGTCTATGAATCTTACAACACCACCATCATACTTATGTAGTTTAACAAACTTGTTTTTACTCTTAGTCATATGATGTGAGAAACCATTATCTATAACCCACTCAGATTTCTTATCAACATTTGATACTAAGGATTTTTCCTCATCTAATGGTTTTTCATCTTTGATAGCAATAAATCCAATCTCATCATCATTAGAAATACCTTCACTAGCATAATAACATTCCCTTTCTTTTGAATACTTAGGTTTGAGAAACTTGGGTTTGTGTTTAGGAACTCTTGTAGGACATCTAGATAAAAAGTAACCTATCTTATTACATGAAAAAAAATTCAAAGGTAACTTTCCTTCAAATTTACCCTTACCTGTCTTTTCTCTTCTAGCGATCAAGGAAACAAGTTCATCTATCTTTCTTTCTTCTTCTTGTATTTGTTCCCATTCATCAGCATATTCACCAAGTTCTTTTATATTATCACTATTGGTGCTCACAATACCTAGATATTGTCTTTTTGTGTGTAGATGCCTTAAATGTTGTTTCAACTTTTAGGTAAAGAATCTCCCATTTCTATAGCTTCAATGGTAGCTATCTTTGCAATCAACATTTCTCTGCTAAAGTTTGTAGTCAAAGGTATAATCTCTTCTATAGCCTAAACTTTGGTCTTGTAAATAGGTGTCAATGATCTAAGGATCTTTGCAATGACTTCTTCCTCTTCATAAGTACCTTCAAAATTTTTGATTCCAATCAAAACCTCTGTAACTCTTTGTACATAAGCCCTGATGTTTTCATCATCTTTCATTTGCAATTTCTCCATTCTTGTTTCTAGTTTTGTAATTTTGTGTGCTTATTAAACTTATCTCCTTCATACAATGCTTCTAATCTTACCCAAATTTTGTGTGATGAATCCAGATCTTTCACCTTAGTAAATTTTCCTTCAGAAGAGTGTGTTGATCAGTGCTTCCCTTGCGACCATGTTATATGAAAATGTCTTATTTCTTCATCAGTAGCTTTATCCAATTCATCCTCAGCCTTCATGGTTACCTCAATTATTTGGGATCATCTAGTAGTCAATACCCAAACATAGAAAATAGGTCCTCATCTTGTTCTTCCAACTGTCAAATTTTTTAGGATCAAATTTTGGACTATCCTTCCTATAGAATGTCATCTCCAAGATCACCTCAACTTGTTAAGCTTTCTCTCTAAGGACCAATAGATCTGACACCAATTGTTAGGAATAACAGTCCACCAATAAAACTAAGAGGTGAGGGTGAATTAGTTGTAGGACAAATTATTAAACTTAAACTTTAAAGAGCAGCAACACTAAATGAATGATAACACAATGAATTCCAATACAATAACATAATATTTTGTTGTCGAGGAAACCTTGTTAAAGGTAAAACCTAGGTGGGAATTAATACCCACTAATGATGTATTGATAGTATTGTATCCTTGTTAAAATATTAGCCATGTTAGGAGCTTATTGAAACATTACAGTACATATTCCATGTTGAAGGAAAGACCCTGTTAGGAGTCAAGAAAAAAGAGTAGGCTCACTGCCCAAAGAAGGTTATGTCCACCTCAAGAACTCACTATTCACAAAACAAGTATAAATAAGGGAAATACAAAATCCTTGTGAATTGTCTAATAGCAAATATCTTTTCTTAATCAGTTTTGATGAAGTACATACAATATCCTCTTCTCTACATATAGTAGATACAATCTCGCAGCATCCACATTCCTCACTTACATCTACATCATCCTCTTTTCAAAAGAAAAGATCTTACATATATACCCTATTACAAATAAATGATCAGGTTGGCCAATTAGGCTTTCCTAATATACAAATAATCTTATAACCCCTTGCTAAGATACACATGATATCTAAAACAAGTATACAATAATTACAATTCAATAATTAAGATACAATATCTGTAATCCATGCTCGTAATCCATAATACACACTACAATTATGAAGTCAGACCCAAAAAGGTCTCCTCTAGAACACATGCCACAACTGACATCATCATGCATCCCATGACTCGCTAAGATCTACGAACATTCCTCAGTGTTTTATCTGACATCCCTTAAGCTCGCATACACTAGATCCACATTGCTTGTAAGATATACTCAAAACATAGAGACTTACTGTGTCCAACTTCCACTATCACAGTCCAGTAACTAGTCTTCACCAAATCTTCTATAACTCAACCAATATGCAATATTACATCATGAAATCTTAGATATAAGATCACAACACCTCTTGTACACACAATTGTGTTTGCACATTCTGAATCATCTGTACGACATCTGTACACTATAATAACCAATCTATTCTTCTCCATAGAAACATACATCAGTGACAAAACACGAATTACAATAGTAGTTATTCCAACATCACTCAATAAGGTCACCATTGTTGTGTAGTGATTAAACATATTAAATGCATCAGCAACATCATATATATATATATATATATATTATATATATATAATATATATATATTTATATATATATATATATATATATATATATATATATATAATATATATATTATATATATATATATATATATATATATATATATATATATATATATATATATATATATAATTCAATCATATCGAAGCTATAATTTAACACTCCCTCTTAGCAAGAGAGGATTGATCAAAACCAATATCTCAAGATGTAAGTGTTATTGAAATCCCTACTCAATTCAAAACTGGATATAACACTTAATCTCTTTATATCAGGGTAATCGGAAAGGTTGGAACACAAGCTTAATGTACTCAACTTGATAGAGGAAATTATCACAATCCCAAAGTCAATTCAGAACTAGATTTAATGATAAGTAATGGTGTCAAGATATCCAGTGCAATCCGGATCAAAACTTGAAGTGCATGTTATCATAATCCCTGACTAAATTCAGAATGATATTTAAATGATAACTTAAATAGGTCACACTATTGTAGCATCTCACCTTACAATAGTGACCTCACACAAGAAAGATCGTCACCTTTCAAAAAACACAATATTACAATATTTTATTTATTTTATTCATGAATACATCAATTTACATAATAGAGAGAATTAATCTTAGAAATTTACTCACAACTTAACCATACCAAGTTTCTTTCTGAAGTACTCAATTTTCAAATTTGCAAGAGGCTTGGTAAAGATGTCAGCATTTTGTTCTTCAATACTAATTTAGACCAATTCGATAATATTTTTGTCTACCATGTCTCTGATGTAATGGTAAGGAATTTCTATGTGCTTAGAACGATTCTGAAAAATTGGATTCACTGAAAGTTTAATGTAGCTTTTGATTGTCACAATGAATTATAGTAGGGCTTTAGAGGCTTGCCAAAAAATCCAAATAGTAACTTCCTCAACCAAACTGCTTCTTGAGCTCCCATTGAAGTAGCCATATATTCAGCTTCAGTAGAACTTTGAGCGACCATTGATTGTTTCCTACTGAACCAAGAAACCATAGCAGATCCAAGACTAAAGTAACATCCTATAGTGCTTTTGAGATTGATTGAATTTCCAGCCCAGTCAGAGTCAAAGAATCCTTGAAGTTGTATCTCAACATTCTCATATTTTAGGCCCATTCTAATTGTACCACGTAGACATCTTAGAACATTTTTTAACAGTTGTTAGGTGAATCTTCTTTCGTTCACACATGAAATGAC
Organism: Chamaecyparis obtusa; assembly: GCA_027943335.1. Lineage (NCBI taxonomy): Eukaryota > Viridiplantae > Streptophyta > Pinopsida > Cupressales > Cupressaceae > Chamaecyparis > Chamaecyparis obtusa. Next base: position 5,381 of record BSBK01007335.1, on the reverse strand, counting down.
TTAAAAAAATTTTAGTATAGAAGATATTAGGACTAGTGTTTACCAAGTACAAAATAGATCCAATGAGATATATATAATATGAAGGATCTGTAGGTTTTGAGTTTGCAGTTTCATCTTTGAGTTTATGAAGATTAGTTTCCATTGGAGTGGTTAATGGTTTACAATCCATCATACCAAATCTTGTTAATATGTCTATGGTGTATTTTCCTTGATTTAGGAAAATATGGTTTTCTTTTTGTAATACTTCTAAGCCTAAGAAGTAGTGTAACAACCCTAATTCCTTCATGTCAAATTCATTTGTGAGATCTTATTTGCATTTAGCAATAAGATTATCTTCCTCTAATATTAATAAATCATCCAATAAAGAACTAGAATTACCATTTCACCTTTGAATGTTTGAAGTATATATTAGGATCAACTTCATTTTTGGAGTACCCTATCTTGGAGAGATAATTGTCTATTCGTTCATACATGCCCTAGGAGCTTGCTTAAGGCCATAGAGAGATTTCTTCAATATGAAAACATAACTATTACCTGTCAAGAGTGGTGAAGCCTTTAGGTTGTTATATGTATACTTATTCTTCAATAAAACCATTAAGAAATGTTTTATTTACATCCATTTGATGTATCTTCCACCCTTTGGTTGTGGCTATGGCAATAATGGTTCTTATAGAAGTATATCGGGCGACTTAGAGCAAAGGTTTCTTCATAGTCAATTCCAGCCTTTTGAGAAAAACCTCTGGCGACAAATCTGGCCTTATGTTTTTCAATGCTACCATCTGAAGCATATTTGATTTTGAATAACCATCTTGAAGAGATGACTATTTTCCCTTTAGGTCTAGGTACTACTTCCCAAACATCATTTTTTACAATAGATTTATATTCCTTGATCATCACATCTTTCAGGCTTGACATGTTAAAGCTTCTTTAACATTGGATGGTTCAGATTTTGTAAGTTCTATCATAAGTGCAAGATAGCATTTTTTATTTCTTGTTCTTTTACTTTCTTTAAATATTTCATTTGGTTCAACATTATTTTCCTCAATTAGTTTTCTTTCCCATAATGGCCTTTTCGTACTATTAGGAATTTCAACATCTTCAAGGTTAGATGGAGGAAGTTCTTTGTTTTCTATTATGTTCTCTCTTTGGTTCTCATCATCTTGAGAGGCATTCTCCCTCTGATTCTCAATTTCAACATTTTCTATAATATTCTCCCTCTAATTCTCATTTGATCCTTCTTCTGTGAATGTAGAGACTTTCATAGCAATATCTTCTGTCAAATTTAATATCTCTACTAATGTCAATGAGATTTTTGTCCTGGTATGTAGACCCTATATCCTTTAGTAGTTTCACTATAACCAAAAAATATTCCTTTCTTTCCAGAGGGTTCTAGTTTGGTTCTTTTCTCTATAGGAATGTGACCATATATAGGACATCCAAAGATTTTTAGATGACTTAAATCTGTTTCTTTCCTATAAAAGCTTATTCAAGTGTAATGTTTTCTAGGATTGAGTGAGGACACCTATTTTGAATGCATACGATAGTATTTATATGCTTTGGCCCAAAATGAGGGTATGAAAATTTTGATCATGCATCATGGCCTTGGAAGATTTGATAATGGTTATATTTTTCCTTTCTGCTACTCCATTCTTTTGAGGATTATACGGTACTGTATACTCCCTCTTAATCCCAATAGATGTGCAAAATTCTTTAAAGTTTTTAGAAATATATTCACCTCCCATTTTCAGAACTTAGAGTTTTTATTTTCTTCCCAATTTGGTTTTCCACTAATGCCTTAAATTCTTTAAATTTTAGTAATACTTCATTTGATTCTTTGAGTTTAAGAAAGTAGATCCAAGTTTCCTAGAGTAATCGTCAATGAAAATCACATAGTATGAAAAAACCTCCTAGTGAGAGAGTTGACATAGGTCCACACAAATCCATGTGAATGAGTTCTAATACAACTTTGGTTTTATGTTCACTAGAAGGGAAAGGATCTTTTGATATTTTTCCCTAGGGCACACCCTTTACAAGTACTAATATTATTTTATTTTAGATTAGGTATACCTATTGTGATTTTCTTTATGGAAGGAAGGGTGCTAAATCCAAGATGTCCTAATCTTCTATGCTAGAGTTCATTAGAGTTTGATACTTCAGGACATAGAGCTAATCTGTAATTAATGCCTAATTTGTATAGGCTTCCATCTCTATACCCTAGAGAAATAGAATTTTCAATATTAGTGTTCTTAGTCCATATTACCACTTTATCTTCTTGAAACGTGACTTGATAGCCTTGATCGGCTAAGCCTAAAATAGAGACCAAGTTCCATTTTATGTCTGGTACAAAGAGAACATCTTTCAATAATAGAGTTACCCCCAATTTTCAATTTGATTGAGAAAGTCCTAATTCCTTTTGTTGGATAGGTGGAGTTGTCTCCAATTGTAACCTCTTTAAAGGAATCTTCTTATAGGGTTTCAAATTGATCTCTGAATCTAGTTGTGTGTCGTGATGCTCCACTATCGATTATCCAAGTTTTTTTACTTGAATTTACTTCACTTGATAAGGCCAAGAAGAATAGGGATATTTTAACCCCCTTTGACTTCGGCTAATGTTTCTTGAATTTTCTTTATCTCTAGACATAAACCTATGCGTATGTCCAAGCTTATCACATTTATAGCACTATACTTTGGAGAAGTCTCTATTTTTGTGATTTTTTCTATGGTTTCCCTTCTTATATTTGATCTTCCTTTTGTTTCCTTTGAAGTTTGAATGAGTAGTTAGAGATTGAATCTCTTCTCCTGTGTTAGGCCCAATCCCTCTTGATATTAAATGTGATTCCTCTTGAGTGCAGTCATTCTTGAGTTGAAGGAAGTCTAGTTA